>PVLD010033179.1:0-13922 GCA_004027595.1 Dinomys branickii
TTTGGTTTTTGTGTTTTTCTGTTGTTGAGAGGATTAATGGTCTGACCAGTTTTGCATGTCTGTATATGGGTTCATATATTTACACTTCGAAGATATCAATGGATAAAGCAATAACCACTGTTGAGACCATGTCACCTTGTCTATAGATCAGTTGTGATTGTACTATTTTTTATGCTAATTGGTGTCTGTTTGTTAATATATTTTTGTACTTTTTTTTTAAATAAAAAAAAGTAAAGAACAGAGGGGACAAGGGAAAGGGGAAAAGAATGAGGCACAAATTTATGTATGTATGTATGTAAGTATCTATGTATATACATATGTGCAGGATGGCTAACATGGTTCTACCATTGACTTATGTCATTGAATGGTAAGGAATAGTTGATGACTGATTGTTTGATCAATCTTGTATGTCTTCGTGTGTTCTCCGGAGCATACATTTTGAAGATATCAATATGAAATGCAACAACTATTGTTGGTTTTCTGTTGCTTTGTCTATAATTCAATTTTTTTTTTCCCCCCGGGACCGGGGACCGAACTGAGGGCCTTAGTGCTTAGCGGCAAGCACTTACCCCACTGAGCTGTACCTCCAGCCCCTATAATTCAATTATGATCATAAGTTTATTGATCTACTTTGTGTCTCTTTTTTAATGCTTTTCGTTTATTTTTTTTTCTTCTTTTTTTTCTGTTCCTTTTTCTGTTGTAGTTGATGTAGTTCTTTTTGCTTCCACACTATAAAAAGAAGTTGTACTACTGACTCAGGTCACTTTATTGTAAGGAATAGTTGATGATTAATTGTCTGATCAATGTTGCATGTCTATACCTATTTTCCTGAATATGTAATTAGAAATTATCAATATGTAAGGCAACAACCATTGATGATTCCCATCACCTTATCTGTAACTCAGATTCGATTGTACTATTCTTATGCTACTTTGTGTATGTTTGTTAATATCTTTTTTTTATTATTATACTTTTAAAATTTAAAAAAAGGGTAACTGAGACAATGCAACATTTGCCAGGATGCTACAACCAGTTAATCACACCTAGCATGAGACCACAGAGGTACTTTGATGCCTGTGAGTGGTCCAGATCTCTATTGATGTCTCCTCTGAAAGAAGACAATGTCTTTTTCTCTATCAAACTTTCACAGATGAAGTGGGCAGAAATGTTAGCTGTGTGACCCTAATGCATATCACATGCACAAGCTCCCTATGCACTACTTGGGAAATGTCACTAAGTTAAATGCTCCATTTAGAAAGGGCAAACAATAAGATAGTTCAATAGAACATGGGAGCCAAGGGACAACTGAAGCCTAAGAAGAGGGATGGAAGTAAGATCTTTTATACTCTGTCTTCCCTTTACTAATCCATGCAGAAGAAAATTATTTCCTGTACTGATTACTGCAGACTGTGAAGCAGAGTTCTGTCTTTAAAAATACTGCTACTGTTGTCTATTTGCATACTCACTCTCTCAGAAATTATCTGCCTGAAACCACATTGCCCAGCATAAAGGATAACTTTACATCCAAGAAAATCTATTCCATTCTGACATAACTATGATTCTGTTTATTAATTTTATTAATATTTCAAAAACTGTGTCTACTGGCACAGCAGCCTCCTCTCATTGCACACAGTATACAGACATTCTAAGATTCCCAGTGCATGTCCAAAACCAAATTTACACATGCTGTGTCTAAATAGTGCCCAAATTTACACCTACTATGTTTTATTTTCTACACATGCATACCTAAGACAAAGTTTCATTTATAAATTAGGCACAATAAAAGATTAACAACAACAGTAATAAGTAGAATACTTATAAAGACAATCTAGGGGCTTTTATAGGCAAATGGTCACAATTAGAGACCATACTCATAAATGAGGTAAACCAGATGTGCATGTGCAAACAGTATATAGTATCATTAGTGTAGGAACCTGGAGGTGAGAATATAGATTGGGAGGTATGAAGGGAGACTGCTCAAGGGTAGAGAGCAATCGGGATGAAGGGAAGGAGAGGAGGAAGAGGAGGACAGCTGAGTAGGTATGTATGTATGTGCGGGATGGCTGACATGGTTGCACTGTTGTCTCATGTCATATTGACGTGGGAAACAATTGGTGATTAGTTGTTTGATCAACCTTGTATGTCTATTTGTATTGTCCTGAGTATACACTTTGAAGCTACCAACATGTAATACAACAACCATTGTCAATCCCCTGCCACCTGTAGTTCGGTTTTTGCACTGTTCTTGTGCCACTATGTGTGTGTTTGTTAGTGTTTTTGTTCTTTTACTTTTAAAATAAAAAACAAAATAAAATAAAATAATAATAGCCTTACAATAAAGGTTATGAGAACATGGTCCATCTATCTCTTAAAATCTTACTGTACTTTTACTTTTCATTTAAAGGAAGCACTACACAACTTTTTATCCTCGTTTTTGAAGGATCATAATCACTATTCTTGTGCTTGGGGCCATTATTTTGTGATATAAGGGTTAACTATACACAAGCATGATACCACTGTCCTGATAATAAAAATGCCATGTGACTAGTGAGCAGGCGGTGTACACAGCATGGATGCTTTGGACAAAGGGATAGTTCATGTCTCAAGGACAGAGAAGCGTGTAACGTTTCATTATGCTATTAGGGATAGCATGTTCTTTAAAATTTAGAATTACTTCTAGAATTTTCATTTAATATTTTCAGGCCACAGTTGAATTTCAGTAATTGAAATCATAGAAAATAGAGCCGTGTGTAGAGGAGGGTTAATGCATTGTCCTCTACTTGCTTTCCGTTGTGTGTTCTTGGTACCCAGGACTCTCTGACAGCCTGTTCTGAGCAGACATACCTATGTTTGAAGAAACACCGCCTGTGAACATAGCAGTCTTGATGGCAGTCTTGTCTTTCTATTTTAGATCTCGAGGGTAATGCTCTGTTCCACCCACCCATATATTTTACTGCAAATATATCATTTCCATAAGATTAGAAAGTAACTCCCAACAGCAGGATAAACTCCTTTCACCTGTGTCTAATTTGGGTAAAATTTTCCAGGAAAACATTATTTTAATTATCATCAGTTATGTAAATGTCACCCTAGACATGTATATAGGGTTTGAATAAAATTTTAATTCATGAATACATATTTCCTAATCTTCCTTCATAGTTTAATGGCAAGCAGAAATACTGAAACAACATCCAAGATCTGGAGGCAGATTTATTTACATCAATGGGCACTGACTTGGATCATTCCCAGACTATCAGGTCCTGACCTCTGTTGGTCTAGGGCTCATATGAGATAAGCAAAGAGGAAGTAGACAGACAGACTGGTTTGTTAAAAGGAGACTGGCTTATACAATATGCATCATAGTGACCAGGTATGCATCATAGTGACCAACTCTTTCTAAGAAACAGGAGCCACCGAATCTGGAACAGGAACTATTACCTGAGCAAGTAAGAAACTGAAGTGTACTAGTGGTAGGGTGGGGGCATCTTCTGATACATGTCCTTGCTCTTTCAGTTTTTCTGAAAGTTTGCTGGGTTGACTACACATGATCTTCTGAGACAAGGCCCAACTAGAATTGAGGCTTATCTGCTCTGTAACATTACTCTGGTGGTAGCGAGGGAGTTAATCTGATCTGAGAGATTGTCCAATGTGTCTTGGGTACACATCAAATCTTGGAAAAGTGTTTGTTTGATTGTTCTATTCTCTTTGGGAAACAGAGTTTAAGACCAAAAAACCACCACAGCTAGCAGGAATGGGGAAGCAAAGACTGAGGTAAACAGCCTTAAAAGACACAAAAATAAAAGTGAATAGGCATACAGCAATCCTGTGAACTGTGTTCTCAGGCTTCAGTACTACATGGACTGGTCAGCATGGGTTGTCTTTTCAGTGTGAGCCTCAGAGGAGGTGTTCAGGTAAATTTTTCAGTAGATCTAAGGCTAGATTTCTGAAACTTGTAGAGGTAATTAATATTCACCTGGGTTATTTGTACCAACTACTGTTTTTTTTTTTTTTTTTGGCGGTACTGGGGATCGAACTCAGGACCCTGTGCTTGCTAGGCAGGCGCTTATTCCACTGAGCTACATCCCCAGCCCTACCTGGGTTATTTGTGTGTGCAGGATTTCCACAGATACAGCTGGTCTTTTAACAGGTTGCAAACTATTTCTGTAGGGTTATGTTTTACTTCTGTGTAATCTATCTGCATATCTTTAAATACAGAGAGTCTACTATAATGAGTAAGGTCAGGGCCAGTGATACAGGCATTGAAGCCTGAGCTGGCTGCAGAGGTATGGATGTCAATGCTGCAGCTTCGGCTTGCAGAACAAATGATGGGGCAGGGCTGGCTCCAATCTTCTGGGAATACTGGGTAAAATTTTTCTGGTTGAGATTGAAGTTTCAGTCAGATCCATAGAGGGGGCTTAGGCCTCTGGATCAGATTACTTTGCATCATTGGTGTCAGGTTACCAAAGACCAGTTTGCTGTACAGATCCTCCCTGCAGGGGAGTTTTGGCCAAAACAGTTCTGTCCAAAGTGACTACAGCATATTTAGCCTGTTGGACTTCATTCCCAGCAGAGCTACTTCCATCCACAAACGGTATATTCAGCATCTGTCAGGGGGTCCATTTTTAAAGAACAGTTCATCCTAGTACAGCATATGTCATCTGGACAGTTAGGTCTCAGTCTAAGGTGAGCTTGTCAGCTTTCTTGATCAGAAGGACAGTGGCTGTTAGATTGTGGAGGCAAAGGGGGAAGGTAGCCCGTAGAGGCCATTTGGAATCCCAGGGACTGACTATCTCAGTAAGCATATAGAAGCCAACAGCTCCAAGAAATTTGTGAAGTTTATTTCTTATAACAAGTTTCTGCCAGAAATTGTATCTGCCAGATATAGCAGAGCTTTCCTGTCTTTTCAGCAGGCAGCTTGGGTGTCATTAATAAATGTTTTTTCAGATATAAAACAAGTTTTTGAACCTCTGGAAGGGTGAGTCCAGGTCAGTTGCCTTTGAGTCCAGAACTTAGGTCCTTCCATTTAAAGTTGAAGACAGGCTGGTTGACAGGAGTCAGTCGAAGGCAGAAGAAGGCACTTTCTAGGTTCAGGCAGGTATACCAGCAGGCTGTGGATGGCAGAAGACTGAGGCAGCATATTTCAAGGGCAATCAAAGCATCATTGGCAGCTTGGAGATCTTGAATTGGCTTTATAGGTGGGACAGATGCACTGTTTGATGTAGGTGGGGGATGCCTTGGGAGAGAGCTCAGTGACCAAAGGGGCATGATTGGTAGCAAGCCCTGGGGATGAGTCCTTTGCCCATACTTGTGGAAATGAGTCTTTCAACGTTTCAGGGTTATGATTATCAGGCATTGCAGGCTCAGGTAGGCATTATTCTTCCTCCCAGGGTACGGTCAAAATCAATATCAAGTCCAAGACAATGGACCCAAGTGCAAGGGGAGCTGGTCATGTCCCAAAAGAGATTTAAGGTACTCAACCATGTACAAGACATCATGCTTGATAAAGTGTCCATAAATATCACAGGATCTGCTTTGGAAGAGTTTATTTTCAGTGGGAGCTCCCTTAGACCTATAAGAGGACTTGAGAAATCTTGAGGGCACACCTTCCTGTTGGAACCTAGAGAAATCCTTGCTCCATCTGTGAGGGCCGTGACCAGTGACCAAAGAGGTCAGCACAGTCAGTCTTCCTGCTACACCAGATGCAAAGGCAAGCAGAAACAACGAGATGACACCCAGGATTTGGAGGCAGATTTATTTACATTGATGGGCACTGATAGGGATGATTGCAAAATATCAGGCCCTGATCTCTGGTGGTCTAGGGTTTATATGAGATAAACAATCAGGAAGTACATAGGCGGAATGGCTTGTCAGTTGGGGATTGGTTTGTATAATGTGCATCATAGTGACCAGCTGTTTCTAAGATATGGGAACAACCAGATCTGGACAAGAACTGTTACCTGGGCAACTAATAAACTGAAGTAACTAGCTGGGGGTACATTTTCTCCTATAAGAGTAATCACCAACAGAAATCTGCATTGTACACACAATTAAAAGAAAAAGGAATTTCAAGCTCAAATATCAACATCATTTATTGTACACTTTTTGGTCTTCAGTTATTCAAGTCTGTTTCTCTTTTCCCAGATAGAACACCGATGAACTTTACAATGCTTTCATAAGCTATTGAACATAATAATAAAACATCCCCCCCCAACAATTCCTGGGGAATCTGAGGAGTCATGAAGAACTTACAGACATAGCAGATCACAAAAGGCAAGCTCCCACATGGCACAAGACTGCCCTCTGTATATTGTTTCTGGAAGACTCGGACACTTAGCTCCTGTTTGTGCATTTCGTATGTTCAGTAACTCACAGGTAAGTAGTTCAACTACTGATTCACTCTTCTTTCTTTACTGAAATAATATGAATGTTTCTGTCATTTCTACCTGTTTTCCAAAACACTGAAATATTCTCATTTCTACCTCATGAATAATGATCTTCAATTCTGTACGTATAGTTGAGTCTCTACTAAGTCTTCTCTCCTCCAGACTAAACCTGTGTGGTTGCCCCAACTCTCCCTTAGGGCCGAGGCCTTACCACTCTCCTCTAGAGCAGGGATTTCAGGTGCCCTGGGAGCTTCCCTCTTCATCTCACCTCATCTTCCATCATCTACTCCTCTCTGCTCATCTGATGTGCCCAGATTAGAATGCTTCACGAATGCCAAGGCCTTGAAACAGGCTAGAAGGACTGACCCACAAGCCAGAAAGCCAAGGTTCTCACAGAGTCCACCCTGACCTGAACAGTCTTCCTAGTGCTAACTTTGTAAAGCACCACTGGTCTAGTGTTAAATTTGTGGCTCACTAAAACCTAAAGGTATTTTTGACGTTTTTCTGCAAATGTAAGACTTCTCCATTGTGTCCCTGTTAATTTTAGAATAAATGATGGACATGACACTTTTACCACACTACAAAGAATTGATCCCTGTCTAGCAAACATTTATATTATTTATATTTCGTAGTCGAAATATTAACTATACTTCCCAGCTTTCAGTCATCTCTTCCTTCATCTAAGTTAACTACTAACATACTAAGGAGGAGAGAACACAAAATTACCTGATGAAATTTAAATATAAGGAACTCATTTCATGCCTGCTTGGCAAGCATGAGATCATGAGTTTCATTCCCAATACCAAAAAAAAAAAAAAAAAGGATTACATTTCATTCTTTAAATCTATGAAATACAACTTTTAAACTTAAATTGTGTAGTTCAAAAATAAAAATTCCTGATGTACTTTGTAATGTGACTTTTGAGGTGAATTTTCTGGCTGCACATAAGAGGATAAAACTATAACAAGATTAGACATATCCACAACTGCCAGCCAGAGAAGTTAATCTTAAAAGAAACTAGTGTTATTGGCCACCGAAGAATTGAAGGACAAGGATGTGCTGACACCTCTACAGAGAGCACTTATACTATGCAAGGGAATTTCAGATGCACTATTCTGAAAATCTTCCCAGCTAACAAGCATACTTAGACTTCACCTGCATAGATGCCCAGGCTAATGACAGTATGTAACTAAATTGGGTGTCAGGCTATTCATGGTTTCAACAGGCCCTGAAATTTTGAACATACATGACAAGACTTCTAGTTACAGCTCCCAAACCTTCAAAATGGAACAAAATTCAGGAAGGAAAATGAAATCCACTTTGTTCAGCAATTTAATGTGTCTTTGGTTATGTGTTTCTCAGATAAATAAGTGTGTGTGCATTTAGTATTGAGATATATATAGAAAATTGCTTAACTGTTACGCATTTAGCAGTAAATCCGTGACCTAATTTTTCCTATAAACTCATTACTCAAGCCTCTTCTTTTCACACACCAAGCAAAAATATAAACTACCGTCACAAATTCTAACCAAAGCCAAATACATCCAATTATAATCAGATGCAGTAAACTCTTGCTTTGCCTTAGGCATAATTAACTGTGATAAATAACCAGTATAATAACATTTAATGTACTGTGATAGCATCTATAACCTACTCATGTGAATTCCAGAAAACAGAATAACTTTAATTCTAAACCATCAGTGCTTTAACCCTTTTAGGATTGAAATTTCATACTTCTGCCTATTAAATTTTATAACACTTACCCCAAAATTAAAAATTGAACATGCCTAAGGATATTCTTATATATGTTGTAATTTTTAAAAAGCTCTACTTTCATCAAAATATTATTTATTTTAATAAACCTTAATAGTAAACTACATTCTTAAAAATATAGCCACTTTCTCAATTTTTGAGCAATCCCAGAGTGGCTGCGGTTTTGTGTGGTGTGTTAGGGAGACATAATAATTTTTAATTAATGCATCAGCATTTTTAAAAAGGTATTACATCTGGTTCAGTTTAATAATCCAATAAAATTTCTGCTACATCCTTGTATGAAATGAAGTGCATGTTTATTCCATGGAAGAATATTCTTTTCTTCTAGCACATATTTTTTATTAGCAACACCAATATTATTCTTTTTATTTCTCTGACACCAAGGTCAGTTAAGAATAACATGAAATAGTATTTCAAGCCTTCATGCTCTTTGTTCAACTTAGACTAATTTCACCATGTCATTAAGTGACACAATAATAATAGTATCTGTTAGAGTTCCATGTCTATTTTAGTAGTATGAATATGACAATAAACTCCATGGAATTGCCAAAATGAAATGACTGTACTATACTTTTGCTTGGCATTATAATCATGCTTAAAGATGGATTTAAAATAGGGCTTAGAATTTTTTTCTTCTGGGTAGAAAGTATCAGAGTAATATTTACACTAATGAACTTTGACCGGTATTTTCACTATAAATAGTTATACATGTTATATGGCATTATTT
Organism: Dinomys branickii; assembly: GCA_004027595.1. Taxonomy (NCBI): domain Eukaryota; kingdom Metazoa; phylum Chordata; class Mammalia; order Rodentia; family Dinomyidae; genus Dinomys; species Dinomys branickii. The sequence goes on from PVLD010033179.1 coordinate 8,884, forward strand.
CTCTCTTGTTTTCCTTCTTTGTCCAACAAGCCCTGTGGCTGGCCCACTCTCTGACTCAGTTTACTATTTCCATCTTAAAAAACTACTCAACCCCACTCAGCCTCTGGGGTGTGCCAGGTGCTCCACCCTGCCCCCAGAGCCCCACTTGGCCCTGGGGTGTTCCAGGCACTCTGCCCAGCCCCCAGGGTGTGCCAGGAGCTCCACTTGGCCCCCGGGGCATGCCAGGCACTTCGCCCAGCCCCCAAGGTGTGTCAGGCACTCTGCCCCACCCCTGGAGTTCCACTCAGCCCCCAGGGCGTGCTGGGCACTCTGCCCAGCCCCCGGAATGTGCCAGGAGCTCCACTTGGCCCCCGGGGTATGCCAGGTACTTCGCCTGGCCCCCAGGGTGTGCCAGGCACTCCACCCCACCCCTGGAGTTCCACTCAGCCCCGGGACATGCCAGGCATTCTGCCCAGCCCCTGGGGTGTGGCAGGCACTCCACCCAGCCCCTGGAACTCCACTTGGCCCCAGGGTGTCCCAGGTGTCTGCCCAGCCCCCAGGGTGTGCCAGGAGCTCCACTCGGCCCCCGGAGCATGCTGGGCGCTCTGCTTAACTCCCTGGAGCTCCACTTGGCCCCCAGGGCATACTAGGCACTCTGTCTGGCCCCTGGAGTGTGCCAGGAGCTCCACTGCAGCCCTGGGGTGTGCCAGTTGCTCCTCCCGGTCCCTGAGGTGTGCTAGGCACTCTGGTCCCCTCCTCTGGAGCCCTACTCAGCCCCTGGGGTGTACCAGGCACTCTGCCCACCCCCCAGGATGTGTCTGGATCTCCACTTGGCCCCCAAGGCATGCCAGATGCTTTGCCCAGCCCCCAGGGTGTGCCAGGTGCTCTGCTCCACCCCCAGGGCATCACTTGGCCCCTGGAGTGTGCCAGGTGCTCTGCCCTGCCCCCAGAGCTCCACTCGGCCCCAGGGCATGCCAGGTGCTCCGCCCAGCCACTGGGGTGTGCCAGGCACTGTTCCTGGCCCCCAGGAAGGCCCTGAAGATGCTCCTGAGCCTATAGATGCTGTCAAGCTAACAGAGTCTGGCGGTTTGCTGTGTAACCCCGCCTACCCAACTGGACACTCAACAGCTGTGAGGAATTGCCAAAGGGTGCTTCTCCACTTCCTGCCATAGTAATTTGTGTACACCCACGTAATATACAGCATATTTAGAAGCAGCCAAGTCTCTGCCCAAAGTAAGAGCATGAGGGAGTAAATAAACCAAACGTGCAGTTCTTACCAGTGGGAAGATCACTGACAGGGTGGTAGAACAACGGTGGTGAAGTGGAGAAAACTGATTAATTGAACGAGCCACCATCTATATAACTGAGTAATAAAGACGAAGATAACATTATATAATACAACATCCAGTGGTAACCCCCTACTATTTTCTCTGTAATCTGATATTTCCTTTATTGTTTTTGTGTTAACAAATGCGGAGACAACACTATGTAATACAGCATCCAGTGATGGTTCCCTGTTGTCTCCTCTGTAATTTGTATATCCTTTATTGATTTTGGTATAACAATTACGAAGATAACTATGTTATACAGCATCCAGTGCCAATTCCCTACTGTCTTCTCTATAACTTGGTATTTTCTGTATTGTTTCTGTGTTATTCTGGGTTCTTTTGTCTTAAAAATAAAATTTAAAAAAATAATTTAAAAAATTAAAAGCCACTCAAATGAAATGCTAATTGACCAGAGTCGCTAAGTGAATGCTCTTTTGTGTTACCTATACAGTGATTTTGTATTTAATAACCCTAAATTGATAAGGAAGATGACAAATCATGTTTGCTAAGTTAGAAAAGCAATCTACTAGATGATTGGTAAACCCTGTTTAAAGGGTTTCGAAGGCTTTTCCACTGTTTTCACCATTCCACTGAATGATGAAAATTGTTGTCCTCCACAAGAGAAATTCAGGCTACCACAGCTTGGTCTATGAGGACTTCTTTGAAAAGAATCTGGAGAATAATCCATTCAGACTTCAACCCTATTTTGCACAGATAAGTATGAAAGTCAACAAGCTTCCAACGAAATTTCACCTGTTAACCTTGAATTTGGTCATTATACATTCTGCCATTGACTCATCCACAGAATAAAATAAGGTATCATGTGAGTAATTTCTTCTTTGTATGCACGAAGGGCTATTGTGGGTCTAACTAAAAGACCCTACTTTTCTTGCTACTTTATTTGCTACTGTTTATAAATGATGATGCCAACATAAAACCAAAGGAAAAATAAATAAGGAAACTACATGAAAGTACTATTAAGAGACTTTTACTCCCAAAGAATGAACAAACACTTCATGAATATTAGGATGAGGGATGAGAGTAGAAATAAAATATCCTGGGAGGGAGGCTCCTTGTCTGCTATCTTTATTGCAACCCCACCCAAATATTCATTTAGGCCAGAAACAAAAAAGCACAGGCCATTTTTTTACTGTGGACCAAGCCCTGTGCCAGAGACATAAACGTAAATAATACATGGTCTCTGCTCTCACAAGACTCACATTTTAAATAGGGAAAGTGACTGAAGTAAATAAAAACGTAACTCCAAAGCTCTGTGACAATTGCCATATCATGGAGGAAGCAAAGGGTAGGAGCCAAGACATTAAAAAGTGAAGTAAAGATGTGTGAACTGAGAGACAGTATATGCAAAGAGATGAGCAGAGGTGCTTAGGAGCCGCATGGATCCAAAGAAGTGGCAGGTACTTTCTTCTGACTGACGTGCTGCAAGCCTGAGCCCCCGGAACGAGGATTATAAAATTACAGGTGCTTCAAACTGTACCACCAGCATGTCTGTAGGGCCCTAACTGTAAGAGAAGGTCCCTGTTTTGACCATTTCCTGCCATCTTTCAATGGGCCATTATAATACCATCCAGATTGTTCTCCTTTTTTCAACTCCTGCCTCCCCCAAATAAACACAGTTTATCCTCCACTAAACTACCAGAGTTCTCTCCTTAAAGGGTAAATCAATCTGTGTCATTGTTCTCCTGAAAAAGTCAAACAATGAATGAAAGACCATGATCGCATCCTATCACACTAGAGCAAAACCAGAAGCCTCCGCTTCTCATGTCTCTCCCCTTCCTCTTTGTGCACATGGACCCCAAACACCACCTCCTCAGTGACATCTTCCCTCACTACCACCATCTAAATGGTTTCGTTTCAACCCTTTCACACTCAGGGCTTCACATTTGCTGTATTTTCTTTATAGCACTGAGTCTACACTGCTCTGTGTGCAGTGATTTTATGTTTTTCTACTCCTCTTCCCCTGTGAAAATGAAAGGTTAATGAGAGCAGAGGATGTAGCTTTCTCACTGCTGTAATGAAAGAACCTAGAAGAGTTCCTCGAACATAAGAAACATTCAATAAGTATTTCCTGGATATATTAAAGTAACTTTTACAGTGTATTTTACATGCGATATGTATAATTACAGGTTAAGGAAATAGGTGAGAAGCAATGGACTACAATGACCACCATCAAACGCAACCTGTACACGGCTTGCCAATTAATGTCTGATTTCTACTTCTTCTTCGTATACTGAAAGCTTAGACTCTTCACATTACAGAATACATTTCAAACTCAATGGCACAGAATTCATCAGTCCAGCTGTACTATATTCTTCCCAATTAAAAATGTTTTATCTCTCATATTTAATTTATAAAATTTCAGTCTCATTCTTGTATTGTTTTGCCCATCTGGAATGTCCTCTTCCATGCACTTTCTCCCACAGTGTTCTTTCTACACATATAATTCAATTTCACCCCAGTGGGTGATGACTTGACTTTCTGCTGCTCACCTGCATGCTCTCAGACATCCCAGAGCTTCCTCCACCTTTTCTTTGAGTTCTGTGCTTACTGATAATTTGCATCACCCGCTTAGCATTTGGCAAATTCTTCAGTCAATTGTTTATGTTCCACGATATTTCTGCTCAATGAAACACAGAAGAGTTGGGGAGGATTCATGCTGTGTCTTGTGTCTCCCACAGAATTGGAGCTAGAGTAAATAATAAACTATTTCTGATTGAGTAATACACACGTGGACATAAATTCTGTGCATAAATTGTCCTGTCTCCACCTCTGATGGTCTAGTGGATAGTTAGTGCAACTACAGACGGCTATGTTTGAGTCAAGATTATTTATATCTTAAGTTAGGAAAACTGTGACTCAATTGGAATTTGCATCTCTTGAAATGAAAGGACTAAGACTCAATGGATGTTTTCCCCAAATAAAAATTAAAAATACATAATATGCAAAGTAATAGCAGAGCGAATAAAGAAAAGCATTCTTTCTCAGGCCTCTTTGACCAAAACACAGAAATGGAATTATAAACTTTTCTGGGAAGTTATTCACTAGGCTACAAAAACTTGCTCATTAATTCTTTTTGTTTCTGTCTTTAATTTTTAGAATGAGCTCAGAGCAGCAAGATGTGCACCCCCAGCCAGCAGGGAAATCTCCATTGCACCGCCTGATGAAGGCGGGGAGCACTACTTTGCGTCTGGAGGTTGGGCTTCCATACACAGGCTCTGCGATGGCTCCAGAGTCCCGTGCTGGGCTTTCCCAGAAGGAAAGCACATGCGACACTCATATGCTTCCCTGATGTTCCCTCTCTTGAATCTGATCTCATACATTCTTTTAACTCCTTTTAAAAGGAAAATAGTGCTCCTTGCTCTAAATGCTACATTGTTTGATTTTGCATAAATTTGCATCACGCAGCATTAACTCAAAGTAGGAATAAAAAATCAAGTAAATTCATTAGCCAACCTACAGCCATTGTATCTAAGTTCAACATGGGTGGCACTACACGCAGAAAACGCCTATAATTTTTTTTTTTTTTTTTTTTTTAGAAACATAAAAGTACAAAAACATATTGACAAACAGACACCAATTATCATAGAAAATAGTACAATCACAACTAATCTATAGACAAGGTGATATGGTCTCAACAGTAGTTGTTGTTTTATCCATTGATATCTTCGAATTGTAGATGTATGGACCCATATACAGACATGCAAATTTAGT
>PVLD010033180.1:0-13921 GCA_004027595.1 Dinomys branickii
TGCATGTCTGTATATGGGTCCATACATCTACAATTCGAAGATATCAATGGATAAAGCAACAACTACTGTTGAGACCATATCACCTTGTCTATAGATTAGTTGTGATTGTACTATTTTCTATGATAATGGGTGTCTGTTTGTCAATATGTTTTTGTACTTTTATGTTTCTAAAATAAAAAAAAATTAAAAAAAAAAAAGAATTATACAAAACATTCAGTGAATATTAAATGCCAACACTCCTCAAAATCTTCAGTGAAATTTAAAAGGAAGCAATTCTCCCTAACTCATTTCTGGAGGCAAGTATGATACTGATACCAAAACCAGAGAAGGACCCAACTAAGAAAGAGAACTATAGACCAATCTCCCAAATGAACATAGAGGCAAAGATATTCAATGCAATACTAGCAAATAGAATGCAGCAAATCATAAGGAAAATTATACACCATGATGAGGTTGGATTCAATCAAGGAATGCAGGGATGGCTCAATATTCACAAATCAATTAATGTAATATATCATATCAATAGAGGCAAAGAAAAAAAACACATGATCATCTCAATACATGGGGAGAAAGCTTTGACAAAGTCCAACATGCATTCATGTTAAAAACCCTAGAAAAACTAGGAATAGATGTCCTTCACCTTAATCTGATCAAAGCCATCTATGACAAACCAACAGCCAACATCATACTAAATGGAAAAAAGCTGAAAGCTTTCACTTTAAACTCAGGAACAAGACAAGGATGTCCACTGTCACCACTCCTATTCAACATAGTTCTGGAAGCATTAGCCAGAGCAATTAGACAAGAGAGAGAAATAAAAGGAATAAGGATAGGAAAGGAAGAAGTCAAACTATCACTATTTGCAGATGACAGGATACTTTACATGGAAGACCTCAAAAACTCCACAAGAAGATTCCTGGAATTAACTAACAAATTCAGCAGAGTAGCTGGATACAAAGTCAACACCCAAAAATCCATAGCATTCCTATACACAAACAACAGACTGAGAGAGAAATTAAGGAAACCATATCTTTTACAATAGCATCCAAGAAACTGAAATATTTAGGAGTCAATCTAACAAAAGAGGTAAAAGATCTATTCAATGAAAACTACAGTACTGTGAAAAAAGAGATCAATGAGGATTTCAATAAACAGAAAAACATTCCCTGCTCATGGTTAGGAAGAACCAACATTTTGAAAATGACCATACTACCAAAATTGTTGTATAGATTCAATGCAATTCTCATTAAACTACCATCAGCATATATCACAGATCTAGAGAAAACATGCTTTAAATTCATCTGGAACCAGTAGAGACCCAGAATAGCAAAACTGATCCTGGGCAACAAGGACAAGTCAGGTGAAATCACAATCCCTGACCTGAAATTATACTACGAAGCAACTGTGATAAAATCCACCTGGTACCGGCTAAAAAACAGACCTGAAGATCAATGGAACAGACTGGAATATGCAGCCAAAACCACAAACACACTCAGCCACCTAATATTTGACAAAGGGGCCAAAAAAGCTCACTGGAAGAAAGATAGCCTCTTCAATAAATGCTCCTGGAGAAATTGGCTTGCCTCTTGTCGAAGACTGTAAATAGACCCAAGTCCATCACCATGCATGAAACTCAAGTCAAAATGGATCACAGATCTCAATATTAAAACAGAAACTCTAGGTCTACTGGAAGAGAAGGTAGATAAAAATCTTGAAGACATAGGAGTCGGCAGAGATTTCATGAAGGAAGATCAAACTGCAAGGGAAACATTTCAAAGAATCAATAAGTGAGACCTCATCTTACTGAAAAGCTTTTGCATATCTAAAGAAATCACCAGCAAAGTAAAAAGAAAACCCACAAACTGGGAAAAATCCTAGCTGGCTATCCCTCAGACAAAGGTCTTCTATCTAGAACATGCAAAGAATTAAAAAACATGAACCTGTCCAAATTCAAAGACCCAATCAACAAATGGGCATCTGAGATGAACACACACTTCTCAGATAAAGAAATACAAATGGCAAATAAATATATGAGAAAATGTTCTACATCTTTAGCCATTCAAGAAATGCAAATAAAAACAACATTGAGATTTCATCTCACCCCAGTAAGATTGGCCAGCATTAAGAAATTATCCAATAACAAATGCTGGCAAGGCTGTGGAGAAATGGGAACTCTTCTCCACTGCTGGTGGGAATGCAGACTGCTGAAACCACTGTGGAAATCAGTTTGGAGATTCCTCAGCAAACTGGGTGTAGAGGTTCCATTTGACCCAGGTAGTCCTCTTCTGTGCATTTTCCCAGAGGATCTGAAAATGTCATATCACCACAATATATGTGCACCCATGTTTATAGCAGCATAATTTGTAATAGCTAAATTGTGGAAGCAACCCAAACATCCATCCACAGAGGACTGGATAAAAACTGTGGCATTTTTATATAATGGAGTATTACTCAGCTATAAAGAACAAATTTGAGGCTTTTATAGGCAAATGGTCACAATTAGACACCATACTCATAAGTGAAATAAATCAGAGGTACATATGCAAGCGATGTATTGTATCACTAGTTGAAAAACCTGAAAGGGGGAATATACATTAGGAGGTATGAAGGGAATCAGCTCAAATGTAAAGAGCAAATGAGATGAGGGGAAGGAGAAAAGGAAGAAAGGGGAAAATATGTATGCATGTGTATATGTATGTATGTATATGCAGGATGGGTTCCACATTGTTTTATGTTGCTTTATGGTAAGGAACAGTTTATTGGTTGTTTGATCAAGATTGTATGTCTCTATGTGTTTTCCTGAGCATACACTTTGAAGTTATCAATATATATTACAACAACCATTGTTAATTCACTGTCACTTTGTCTATAATTCAATTTTGATTGTACTGTTCTTGTGCTTTGTGTCTCTTTGTTAACTTTTTTCAATTTTTTTTACTTTTAAAAATAAAATTTTTTTTTAATTAAATGGGTTTGGTTACACTGAACACCCATATAAATGATCATTTTATGGAAATCTAAAAAGAAGGGAAAAGAAACAGAAATCATGGAACTCAAAAATATATTTTCTTAAACCTAGCAGTTGCAGATACTTTAACTAGTATTAACATACATTGAACAGACAGATAGACAAATATAAATGCCCAAAACAATTATTTTCAATCAGAGTGCACTCTTAGATGTATCAGCCAAATTAAACTGCCACAACCCTTCAACAATTTTTAGGGCTGTGAGGACACATGGAGTAGTCAGAACTTGTCCTATAGTCCACGAGAAGCAGAGAGCTCTTATAGTAAGAGTGAGCAGGGAACCCCCATGCACACAAGAAGGGACTTTGGCTGATGGTTTACCTTATTGGAATAAACCTGTTTCTGTTTACAACTGTTAATGTTAATTCATAAGCATCTCTGGGAATTTTTTTGTGTCAATGAGCTTATCTCTGCTATTAAAAAAAGAAATCCTCTGTTTCCCCTGGTGCTTCATTCCAGAAAGGGGAGGAAGTGGAGTTAATTTCCAGTTCTGCCTAAGGGCTAAAAAGCTGCTAAGTTCATACTGAAACTTTTATGTTTATTCTTTGAGAGTTTGAAGATTAAATCTAGACCAATTTTTAAGAATATGACTCAGAGATAAGTGAAGACCAGCTTTACTCTGCAAGGGTTGCAAGGGGGAGAAATTTTATCATTTTGGAAACTTGGTTCTGGAATCCAGCAGGAACAGGGAAGAGAATTTCCTGGGAGTCTGAGAAACAAACCCTAGCCATGTCAAGGTTGGAAAGACAACTGAGGCCAAAACTCTTCCAGGGTCGGTCTGTAAAGCTGTAAGTGACTCCAACTGCATCACCAAGCAGAACCTGAAGCACCATGCTTTAACTCTCTAAGAGACAGAGAAAGAAAATTAAAGGACAGGTTGGAGATACCCCTTTAAGCTTCATAGTTTTAAGCTCACATATGAGTGTGCTTGAGACTTTGTGAAAAATACTGGTGGGTGCTCATTTTTCCTGATAAACTTGGCCCTGTGCAGTATAATGCACTTGCTTGGCTCTTTTTGTCTTCAGCTTTCTTTGTTTATGGATTTATTCTTTCCCTTTTTTCAATAAGGAAAGTCCCATTGATATAAGGTCTTGCAATTTTGGAGTACACCGCCCCACCCACTCTCTTGGTCCCCAAGTAGCTGGAGGGGGAGAAGGAGTTTCAGGGGGAGCTGAGAGGGGGAAGAAATAGTGTTTTTAGGGGAGCCCCTTTTGTTTGAATATACTGAATACCGAACCTGCAAAGATGCCTGGTAAGAAGGTGCACAGTTAATGACCCAATGACTGTCTCAAGTTTCAGCCTACATCCTCCCATTCCTCCCACTCCAAGGGATCCCCCATGAAAGGCCATGGAGGAAACCACAGGCACTGGAGTCCAATAAGTATCAATAATTCAGTAAGTTGAGGTTCAGAAACATTACATCCAGTTATTTTATGAGACAGTGGGAATGTTGCTTAAATTGCCTTTCCTATTTGGATAAAGTTTGATCCATATGGTCTGAATGAAACTAAAAGAGGATAAAAAAAAAACAAATGAACTGCCTCCACTCACTTAGCAACTGGACAGCTGAAAACCTCTGTGCTGACAAACCTAACCTGTGACCTCGCTGAGATGTACCAGACTACTACTGTGGCCGCCCCTGTCCCCTTATGAGGACAAAGAGCGAGACGCATGCTTGTTCTTTCTCTGAGCTTTGGAAGGTTGGTGCTCCCCACTGCATTGTACCTCCTCGTTTTTCACTTCGCATCTTCTTGCCCCGCTTGGTGACTTAAACAGTTCTCACACAAGGGCACCAATTGTCACAATTTACGACTATGGCACAGGGCAAAGGATGAAAAATCACTCAGTGTGGATATGCAGTTTCATCTCCAAGAGGGCCCACATGGGCTGCCTTAACCAAGAACCCTCAGTATGAGAGAATCTTAGGAAAAAAAACAGCCCCAAACTGAAGCTTCAGTGGCCTTTTACCGATAGAACCAGGAAGCAAGCCTAACGGGCAAAGGGGGGATGTCTGTGCAAGAATTCATGTGGGGACCAAGGACGGGGAGGGGAGGGCAGGCTGGTCAGCTGCAAGACTGGCCTTAGGGCTGACCTCAGCAGTAAATCAGGGGATGGGGAGACAGCGGACAGCGCTTCTGTTCCTTAAGTCTGTATCTTTTGATTCCACATGAGCTTGTGATCCTATAGGATGTCTTCTAAACTTTATGCATTCCTGGAGGTTTGGGGCTTTGGGCCCCCAAATTCCTTATTTCTGCATATCCTTCTTGTATATACTTCTGACTAATGCTCTCACACCATGCTTCTGTCAGAAGCCATATGGTCAAGCAAGATAACGACCCATCCTGGCAACTGATGCCTAGAGAGGACCTCAGAGGCTCTGCATATGACACCAAAAGTAACTCTTGAAGAACCTCAACTGACCTTGATGTGTATCAAGAGGTTAATTTTGATTAACATAGGTCTCACTTTAATTTGGTTTTAAATACTCAGGAGAAAAGTATAACCAAAGTTGTATAAAAAGTAATACGGTAATAACAAAGACCAGATATAGAGGGCTCCAATCTCTACACTGACCCCTGCTGCCAGTCTCAAGTTAAACCGATAACTGGCCTATTGTGGTCAATGAGGCTGGTTAGCCACTGTGGAAGCTACAAAAGCTCAGCAAGTTTTTCAATCCATTATTCAGATCGTCCTTCAGAGCTGCGGTGTTGTCCATCTTCATCCAGCTGAGACTGGAGGGACTTGTACACTAATAATGGAAATTTATTGTATTTAGACAAATGATTCACACCATGTGAAAAAATATTCTTGAAACAACAAAATTTCAAACATATAGATAACCTCCTTGAGCAGATAGGCCTAGGACCTAGCCTGTTACAAGCCCTATTGCTACCCCTTCAAACTAGTGTCGAAACTAAGCTTCTTTCCTCAATCTGTCTGTCTACGCCAGCGCTCATGCTTTGGTCATACATGCTTCGATCTCTGGGGAAAGTTTCATTATTCTCTCCTACAGGCCAACTCCAATTCTCATACAGATAGAACCAATAACAAATGTGCCACACTTCTTTTACTGGGGTCCAGTAGATCAGCCTTCTAAAGCGAATTCACAATTGCTACATGCCAACATCTTATGTACTCAAGGCACCTGAGATTAGCTTTCTGGGGAAGGCTCCGGACTGCAGTCTCCCCCAGCACCAAGCCTTCTCAGCTTGAAGCAGCTGTATTAAAGCTCACTCATTCTCCCCTAAGGGCAGGCAGGGATACCTCTTCAGAGGGAGCAGTATTATAGGCAGCTAAGTTAGACAGAAATTAATATACAGTAAGACAGAAACTGGTCCCTCACGGATGTCAGGAAAATAGAAAGAAAAAAGGACATCAGAATTGTAGCTGGAGGTGCATCTGAAAACCAGGCCTCAAGATAAAGATGCAGTGACCTGGTCTACTTGCCTCCCTGAAAAACAAACACATAATTTGCAGTTATGTAATTAGAACCACCTGGTCCAGTACGTTCAATCAAGCATCAGATACCCAAGTGGAAAACCAGAGAATCTGGACCCGCCCCTTCCCAAAAATGCTTTGTTACTTCCACGGACCCTTGCTACATGACTCATTTCCTGATGGGTCAGTATCCGTTCCTTGGCTATGTTTGTAATCACTGAGGACTATTGCAGTCTGATCCACACCGTACCAACAGTCTGACTTTGCTGCATAAATTACCCTGACCGAGGCTGTCAGTGGCCCCTCATTTACAGGCCTTTCTGAAAAATGAGAAATGATTCTTCTTTCTTTGTTTCCAATAAATCTCTCTTAACTTCTTCCTTTGCTTCACAACTTCATTCCTCAATGTTGTGGGACCACAAACTCCGTATCTGAAATCTAACAGGTCAGGAGTTATATTTCTGCTGTTATTATCTCACACACATTGGTGTTGTGTATCACTGAAAGCCTGCAGCTGGCATCGTATAATGCTGGGGACCAGGGAATATGAAATAATAATTTACTATGCTGGGGACCAGTACATGTGATGGAGGGGCCATGGTCTTGAGGCCAGTGTGACCACGCCTTCGGAACACAAAAGTATGTGGAGAGCCCCTCTTCTTGGCTACGCAAAGAAAGCTCAGAACAGCAGAATTCCCAAGACAAGATAACATGTGCGAGGACACTCTAAAGAATGCAGGCAGATTGCTATGCAGAAGCACTTGCTCCCCTTTCCTTTGTTCCGCATTTATGGGGGATGCTGTTCCATGAAAAGTGCACTGCAGCCTCTGCTGTGCTCCTCGCTTGCTAATAAAAGTGTGTCAGTCACAGAGATTTTGGGGCCTGTCCACTAGAGGCAGATTTCTCCTGGTCCCCTGTTACCCTGAATATCGTCTCTTGTCTTTCCTTATTCCCTGTCATTGCCCCTACAGGTATCGGGGATCTGATAAGCCCCTGGCAGTATAATAGTCATTGTCAGCATATTACTAAGCCGCCCACTGCTGGCACACCGGTTAAATATATGCATTGCTGGAAATTCACCAGTGGACCCTCTAATGCCTCAGACAGTAACATCTTAGTTCACAAATGCTTTAGTGGAATTGTTTCCCAACAGAAGCATTCAGCAAAATTTTCTTCTGTTTGTGAGCTCTGTTATCAGGTATCAAACACAACTGCAGCTACATGAACATAAACTTGATCATCTTCTCCAGAATCAAGGAACAAATTCATGGGTAATTTGGTCTGAAATTTTGAAGTAAACAATAGAAAAACAGAACATTGTAGGGTAAATGTAGTATGAGGGAAGAGGTTGTCAATAGCCACATCATGATAATAACCTGTGGACTACACTGGTGACTTTTAATCACAAGTGTAAAGATGAGAAACATGGCTGAATTTGTGAGAAATAATAGAACAAAGGGAATCAATTACAAGTTCATTGATAATGTACAGTGATGGAACAGAGCAAAGCTTGAGTGAATTATACATATTTGGCTTACATTTGGAGGAACAATTTACATAATTGGATGATAAATTGAATTCAGAGGGAAAGAAAGAAGAGTCAAATGGATGGACTGTAGCTGGATTTGTGATTAAATGAGTATAATTTTCTGAAGGAAAGTTAAAACTACTAATATTCCTCAGGATGATGTCAGGTCTAGGTCATCCTACTCCTAACTGCTCAAGTTCTCCTTGAAGTCTGTAATCAGGGCTGTGAATAATAACTTGTTTGTACATGTGTCCAGGAATTTTTTTAATGAACAGATCATGCCTACTCCCCCTGCCAGTTTGCCACACCCTAATCTCCTGCCTTGAAGGGTGTCAGCAAACCTTTTCCAAAAGAATAGGTTAAATTCTTGTATGAGCTTAGGGGACCTCTCAGACCCAGCTCAGTGATGTAACCTACTTTGTAGTAAAGTAAGAAGTCACTAGGCAATAGGAATTTTATTAGAAAGAGTGATTAAAAAATGAGAAAGATGCTATTGGCATAGGATGTACAGAAATTGTTGCAATAGCAAGAAAGTTCTGGCTATGAGATCTGTGAGCTCCTCACAAGGTACGGAGAAAGGGCCTTACTTTATTCCTTACAGAATAAAATAAGCTAAAAGGGGTGATATAGTGGGATGTAAGGGAGATAGTAAATCAGAAAATGTTCTACCCCCCGGCCAGACTGTTCTTGGGAAAGGGTAGTACAAGTTGATGTTATTTCAATTTTAAGTGCCTTAGGAAAGGAGAGAATTTTAACAGAACTTTGGTTAACATGAATTTTGTTCCTATTGGTCTGTGGGGATGAGTGGTCTTGCTAATCATCTATGAAGCAAACAAACCAAAAAACAGAAAAAAATTTAGAGGGTCTTATTGGACATTTAGTAGGTTAAAAAACAAAACAAAAACAAAAGAGACACCATAAATTGAGAAGTTTTTTTCAACTTTCACTATTCCTGCATCATGAGGAGCAGGTTAAATTCAACAGTGCCCTTTCTGGTATGTTTAAAGAATATTGTCCTTTGTAAGACTGCTTCCATAATAACAAATAAGTCAGGTAAGTAATTTTCCCTCTTATTTCTTCCTAATAAGAGGGAATATGAAATTCTTAAATTTAGAGCACAAAAAGGCCCCTTTAAAATTACTTTGAATTTTAAAAAAATGAGAAAGAAAAACAAGAATGCGAAACAGCTTACATATAAAAACAACCTCTTGTAATCAAATTCTAATTAAAAGAACTACAAACTAAAAACAGCACCTAGTGCTTAGAACTCAGGACAAATTTTGATACAGCTTATGCAAAAAAATAAGAAAATAAACCAGAGCTAAAAAGAATGTTGAAAAGAAAGTAAAGTGCAAAGTTCAATAAGAAACTGTGTTGTTTACCACTTTTGAGACTAAAATCTTAAAAAAAATTCAAGGGAATTGTTCTCGTGTTTTCTCCCACCTGTCTCTTTTGACTATGTATCACACGTAGATCAGAAGTGACAATACACGACTGGAAACTTGTTTTGAGCCTGGGTCTCCCTACATGGTCCAGGCAGCCTTCCTCTCACTGTGCCACCAGGTTGGCTTCATAGGCATGACAATCCTCTACCTCAGGCCCATGTGTGCTGGGATCACAGGCGCCCACCATGCATGCCTGGCCGGATTTGAAGCTATTTGTGAACAGCTACTTAAATGTAAAGTGTGATTCGAAGTATTTCAGTGTGAAATCCTATTGCTATTCATGATGATACAAAAGTTACCTGCCCTAACAAACCCATAACAGTGAAGAACATGCCCATCTATGAGGAAGAAAAGATTTTAACATTAGGCCACAAACCTAATACTAAGTTAATAATCCTGATTTTTTTTTCCATACTAATTTATTTATTTGAACCACATCTCAATGTTAGCAGCCACTTATAAGGGGGCAATATTTTTTCTACCTAGAAAGGCTATTGTGAAGGAGAATTTACTTAGTTTGCGAGGGCCTTTGTAACTCCAAGTTATCCTTAAATCATCCCTTTCAACCACCCCAGTAAGGAGATAGATCCAATGCAACACTTTAAAAGCCAATTAATTTTTAACATCAGAAAGATATAAAAAAAGGCATGTACCTGCCTCGAGAGGTTTGTTTATTACTCTGCCTTGTAGAAGGTCCCAAGCTCAGATTTAAACGTTTGTCTGCCTTGCTATCAAAATATATTTAAAGTCATATACTATAAATTAGCCTGAAAATTCTAATACTGCTTGCTTTTCCTCGTCTAACTCCCAGTACTGGGTTTTTACTCTGTGTGACCACAAACCACAAAGAATGCTTTTCCTTTCTCTTTATGGTTGCAATTAACCATATGACCTCTGATGGAGACACTCTTGACTAACTTCAGTTGGTTTCCTCTGGGTCCTCTGCTTAACTAGATCCAACCTTGGGCTTCTGTCTCCATCCCTGAGGGACCCGAACAAGAATCCTGCTGAGTCCTTTGATAATTGACCACTTTAGACATCCTCATCCCTCCTTCACACCACATAATCCAACTTCACAGGTAGCCAGGAACCCATCATCTTGAAGTTTCTTTTGTAATTTCCATCCATAACCTTCCTGTATCTTATCCTTGGTTATAAGCCCACCCTTGCCCTTTGTGAGTCTGAGTTAAGTTTGATCTCAGTGAAAGGCCTGTTGCAGTGATCTTGTATCAGTATTCACTAGAGAAATCGATTAATTTGAATTACATAAATATGTAAGGATTCATGAGGTGGGCCGTACCAGGGCCACCTGCAGACTCCGGTGCGGAAGCGTGCAGAAGGGCCACCATTGTCCTGGAGATCTGAGTCAAAGGCCTGGGTTCCCTGTAGAGTCCTGTGTGAGTCCACGTCAGAATGTTGAAGCGTCGGCACCGGCTTCCCCAGCAAAGGCAAAGTTGGGCGCTCCTCTGGAGAAACAGACGTGAGCCTGCCCGCCCTCTTTGCTCCCCTTTTTCATCCATCCAGGCCACACCCCTGTTGCCTGGTTCCACTCACACTCAAGCTAGGTCTTCTGTCTTTGGTAAGTCACTTCAGCTATACCCAGAACTATGCTGATCCAATCACTGGGCATTTCTTGCTCAAGTTGATGTGGCAGTTAAGCATCACACACCTCTATAGCTACCCTCTGCCATTCCTTAAATAAAGTCTACTTTACCAAAATTATCAAGTGGAGTGAATTTTCTTTTCATAACTCAAATGTGCCAATTACCTAAGAGGAAATGCTGTTTCTTGTCCAAGATTTTAATTCCTTGGGGCCTGGAACAAGGTTATTCCTCAGTGACTGGGATTCTGCATAATTCTACATTATCACCTTGACATAGTCAAGCAGGAATACTCCGGGGACCTGTTTTTGAAAGTTCAGTTAATTACCCATTTCACTGGCTGTGATTCCAGAGCACTTTCCTTAACTTCTGTAGTATGAATATTCTTTTCAGCTAGGTGGGTGTATTTCTTTTATTTTTCCTAATCTCCTAAAAAAATCATCCTTCCTTGAATACCATGGATCTCTCACATACACTCAATTTCTACTCCTGATCCCATTTGTAGTAGTCCATAGCCACACAGCCATCAAAACATTGCAAGATTAGTTATTATTACAAACTCATCTCTATTTGAAGACCGACCCACTATGTAAATTTCTGCATTTGACACAGGTAAGTAAACTTTTGGTTAATTTTTTCATCAAAATGAGTGAAAAGGAGAGGGCATGCCTAATATGGAGGCCAGAGGAGCAAAGAATGATCTTAGGAAAGCTGAATTTTTTAAAGCATAATGGATAAAACACAAATATATAAGCACAAACAACTTTCTTTTAATGAGAACAAAATTACAATGACTGTATTAAAGGGGGTTCTTAATTCTAACTGACAGTGGTTAAGTGAGAGAGTTTTGCATGAGGCAGGAAAGCTGTCATGTGTATACTTGTCAATTAATGATTACAAGAGCAGATGCGATCCAAGGGAAAGCAGTTATTTTTGTACACTAAACCTATTCACAGACTGCACAGATCTGCATATTTTAGAGATGTGCTGCTTAATTAACCACTCTCATACAACCTAATTGTCTCCAACAAATCATGCATTCATTTATATTTCTTGCCTAGACAATCCATACCAAGGTTTGTTAAGTAGATGTAACATTTTAACCTGAAAACAATGTCAGAGTCAGGAAACAATAGACTCCTGAGTATAATGATCACATTTGTTACGTGCCTACTAATCCATTTCGGTAAAAGTTGCTATACCATGTAAACCCACCATTTGTATAAATAGAATACATCTACAATTGCTTTGTAAAAGTTTCTTTAGAGAGTTTGCCTCTCTATTTTCTCTAAGTCCCTTTTTGCAATAATGATTCTTTACTGAAACTGTAATGCTGTTCTTTTTTCAAAGAAAGGAATTTATTGATTTTTTTTAATTTTAAGGATAAAAGAACCAAAACATATTAACAAACTTAAAAACATAAACAAGACAGCATAAAAACAAAAAAAAATACAGAATTTCAGACAAGGTGATAGGAAATTAACAATTGTTGTGTTACATATTGTTATCTTCAAAATGGTTACTCAGATAAACAAATATAGGCAGGTAAGACTGATCAAACAATTAAACATTAACTGTTCCTGTCAATAAAGCAATAGAAATTAGTAGTACAATTATCTTAGCTATCTTGTGTATATATGTATACATATTTTCCCTTTTTTCTTTTTCTCTTTTCCCTCATTCCAGTCATTCTTTCCTTTTGAGTTCTTGCTTTCCCTTTCACAATATGTCTTATACCAGGAATTTACTGATTTAACTAGCAAAGCATGGTAACTCTTGGACCCATGCAGAAACCTCCCTCATGATAAGAAAGGCAACAAAGAAAAACAAATTCTGTAAGACGATGAAATGTCAAGTAGCATCCAAAATACTTAGCTTCTCCCATATTCGAAAGTAGAAACGCAGTGTCTTCCAAAGGTTGTCCACGTTAGTTCTTCCTTACTGACCTTTCTTTCATGTTATCCTGTGTGATACCTTAACAGGGACTACAGACAATATTAGTAGGGGAGATGACTGTAAATGAAATCTCTCAGTGGTACCAAAACAAAGATGTTATGACTTGTGGTTGTTGGGTCAAAACGCTCTCCATGAGCGTTAGTGAGAAAATTACACTCATCAAACAGATACACTAATATAGCAAATCAAACCCAGCAGTTCCTCTAGTAAGAAGAACAGACTCAGCGGAGAGAGCAAGGGAGCTAGTGTAAGTCATACCAATAAGACTAGCTCTAGTGGGCTTTGAAATGGACACACAGCATAGGCAAAAATATATGTTGGGTCCAGCCATCATAATAGCTTTTATTCTATGGTAAAATGATTTTTATCTCTCCTATTTTGTATGAATTTTTAATGTAAATCAAGTAAAGAAGGTGGGAAAATAATTTACTCGGAGTGGCTAACTTTAAAGAAAGCATATGTTTTTTACACTAAAGCAAAACGTCCCTTAAAAGCTGCTTTGTTTTTAAACTCTAAATATGCACCAAGTAGGAATAGATAGAAAAGTTTGTTTTAAGGGAGAGAAAAATTTACATTTGTTATTCTGTTCATAAGAAATTATCTCTGTCTCTAAGGTATTGCATTTATTGTAGCCATGATCATATATCACTTCAGAATTTTTCACCTCTCATTGACGACTTCACAGATACTTTGATTTTTTTGTACATTTAGGGTTATGTTAAATTTGTAATTAGCCAGTACCAGGTTGATTTTATTACAGTTGCTTTGTAGTATAATTTCAGGTCAGGGATTGTGATTCCACCTGACTTTTCTTTATTGCCCAGGATTGCTTTTGCTATTCTGGGTCTCTTCTGGTTCCAGATGAATTTGAGGCATATTTTCTCTAGATCTGTGAGGTATGTTAACGGTAGTTTGATGGGAATT
>PVLD010033181.1:0-13917 GCA_004027595.1 Dinomys branickii
TTCATTTTTGTTCATGAACTCTCTGCCTACTCCTATGTCTTCAAGATTTTTACCTACTTTCTCTTCCAATAGGTTTAGAGTTTCTGTTTTAATGTTGAGGTCTATGATCCATTTTGACCTGAGTTTGGTGCATGGTGATAGACTGGGGTCTATTTTCAGTTTTCAGCAAGAGGCAAGCCAGTTTTTCCAGCACCATTTACTAAACAGGCCTTCTTTTTTCCAATGGGATTGGTTGACCCCTTTGTCAAATATTAGGCAGCTGAGTGAGTTTTTCATTATGGTTGCATCTTCCAGTCTGTTCCATTGATCCTCAGGTCTGTTTTTTAGCCAGTACCAGGTTGATTTTATTACAGTAGCTTTGTAGTATAGTTTCAGGTCAGGGATTGTGATTCCACCTGACTTGTCCTTATTGCCGAGGATTGCATTTGCTATTCTGGGTCTCTTCTGGTTCCAGATAAATTTGAGGCATATTTTCTCTAGATCTGTGAGGTATGTTCACGGTAGTTTGAGGGGAATTGCATTGAATCTGTACAGCAGTTTTCGTAGTATGGCAATTTTTACAATGTTGGTTCTTCCTAACCATGAGCAAGGTATGTTTTTCCATTTATTGAAATCCTCTTCGATCTCCTCTTTCAGAGTACTGCAGTTTTCACTGAATAAATCTTTCACATTCTTTGTTAGACTGATTCCTAAATATTTCAATTAATTGGTTCCTATTATAAAGGGTACGGTTATCTCAATTTCTCTCTCAGTCTGTTTGTTGTTCGTGTATAGGAATGCTGCTGATTTTTGAGTGTTGACTTTGTATCCTGCCACGCTGCTGAATTTGTCAATTAATTCCAGGAGTTTTCTTGTGGAGTTCTTGGGGTCCTCCATGTATACTATCATCTCATCTACAAATAGTGATAGTTTGAATTCTTCCTTTCCTATCCTTATTCCTTTCATTTCTCTCTCTTGTCTGATTGCTGTGGTTAGTGCTTCCAGAACTATGTTGAATAGGAGTGGTGACAATTGACATCTTTGTCTTGTTCCTGACTTTAAAGTGAAAGTTTTCAGTTTATGTCCATTTAGTATGATGTTGCCTGTTGGTTTCCCATAGATGGCTTTCATCAGATTGAGGTAGAGGCCATCTATTCCTATTTTTTCTAAGGTTTTTAACATGAAAGCATGTTGGAATTTATCGAAAGCCTTCTCTGCATCTATTGAGATGATCATGTGGTTTTTCTCTTTGAGTGTATTAATATAGTGTATTACATTAATTGATTTGCAAATATTGAACCAACCCTGCATTCCTGGAATGAATCCTACCTGGTCGTGGTGTATAATTTTCCTTATGATTCGCTGTAATCTATTTGCCAATATTTTGTTGAGTATCTTTACGTGTATGTTCATTAGAGAGATTGGCCTGTAGCTCTCTTTCTTGGCTGGGTCCCTCTCTGGTTTTGGTATCAGTATAATAATTGGCTCCAGAAATGTGTTGGGGAGAGTTGCTTCCTTTTCGATTTCATTGAAGAGTTTCAGGAAAGTTGGCATTAGATCTTCTCTAAATGTTTTATAGAATTCTGCTGTGAATCCATCAGAGCCAGGGTTTTTCTTTGTTGGTAAGTTTTTAACAACATTTTCACTCTCATTAATTCATATTGGGTAGTTCAGGATTTTTATGTCTTCCTGATTCAATTTTGGCAATTTGTACCTTTCTAGGATTCTGTCCATTTCTTCTGTATTTTTTATCCTATGGGAATACAGGTTTTCAAAGTAGGTATTAATGATCTTCTGTATTTCTTTTGGATCTGTAGTGACTTCATCCTTTTCATTCCTTATTTCAGGAATTTGAGATCTTTCCCTTCTTTTTTTGATAAGGTTCGCTAGGGGTTTATCAGTTTTATTTATTCTTTCAAAGAACCAACTCTTTGATTCACTAATTTTTTGTAGAGTTTTCTTCATCTCAATTGCATTAATTTCTGCCCTGAGTTTTATAATCTCCTCCCTTCTTTGGGCTCTTGGTTTAGCTTGTTGCTCTTTTACTAAGAGTTTGAGATGTAGCATTGGATTATTTATTTGCTCTCTTTCTATTTTCTTTGTATATGATTTCATTGCTATAAATTTCCCTCTGAGGACTGCTTTCATTGCATCCCACAGATTCTGGTAGGTTGTACTTGCCTTTCCATTTATTTGTAGGTAGTTTTTAATTTCTTCTTTTACTTCTTGTGTGACCCTTTGGTTATTCAGGAGGTTGTTGTCTAATTTCCAAGTGCTTATGCGGTTTTTGGAGTTCTCTTTGTCATTAATTTCCAATTTCATTGCACTGTGGTCCGATAATATGCATGGGATAATTTGAATTCTTTTGCATTTAGGTAGATATGCTCTGTTGGCTAGAATGTGGTCTATTTTGGAGAAAGACCCTTGTGGAGCTGTGAAAAATGTGTATTCTGATGTTGTTTGGTGGAACACTCTGTGTACATCTACTAAGTCCATTTGTTCACACTTTTGGTTCAGGTCTGTTATTTCTTTGCTGAGTTTCTGTCCAGTTGACCTGTCGTTTTGCGTCAGAGGGGTGTTTAGGTCCCCTATTACAATAGTGTTATTAGTTATTTGACTTTTTACGTCTGTTAAGATTTGGCTTGTAAAGTTAGGTGCTCCATGGCTTGGTGCAAAAATGTTTAGGATTGTTACCTCTTCCTCTTGCAGCTTTCCCCTAACTAGTATGTAATGCCCTTCCTTATCTCTTTTGATTGCTTTTGGTTTGAAGTTTACATTGTTTGCAAACATAATAGCTATGCCTGCTTTTTTCTGGGAACCTGTTGCATGGAGAATTTTTTTCCAACCTTTAACTTTCAACGTGTGGGTTTCCTTTTGAGTAAAATGTGTTTCCTGTATACAGCATATCATTGGATTGTGTTCCTTAATCCACTCTTCCAATCTTTTCCTTTTGACTTTTGAGTTGAGGCTATTTACATTGATGATTATCATGGTTATATGTTGGCTTATTCTAGTCATGTTATTTACTTGTTCTTTTCCTTCTTTTGCTGACTGTTTACTTGCTTGTTCTTTTTAGGGAGTTATTTCTGTTGTTGTTCTTGGAATTGAGGTCTCTTTTTTCTATGTTTGCAATAACTTTCAGTGCTTTCTGCAATGCTGGTTTGGCACTCATGAAGTTCTTCTGTTGTTCTTTGTCGTGGAAATATTTTATGTCTCCATTGAATTTGAGGGAGAATTTGAGGGATAGTTTTGCAGGATACATCAGTCTGGGTTGGAAGATGTTTTGTTTCAGAATCTGTAGTACCTTGCTCCAAGCTCTTCTTGATTTCATGGTTTCCCTTGAGAAGTGTGCTGTGATTCTGATGGACTTTCCTTTATAAGTGATCTGTTTCATTTCTCTAGCAGCTTTTAAGATTGTGTTCTTTTGCTGGATATCTGGGATCTTGACTATTATATGTCTGTGTGTGTTTTTATTTTGGTTATGGATCATTGGGGTTCTATATGCCTCGATGAACTGAACTTCAGTATCTTTTACCTTGTTTGGGAAATTTTGTGCTATTATTTCAGCAAATATTCTTTTTATATCGTTTGTGTGGTCTCCTGCTGTTTCACTCACTCCTATTACTCAAATATTATTACGTTTTGCCTCATCGTGAAGCTGTTGGATTGATTTTTCTTGAGTCTTTGATGATATTATGAGATCCTTCCTTTCACGCTCATAAGCTGCCATGCTGTCTTCAAGTTCTGAAATTCTATCTTCGGTTTCATTTAAGCAGTTTTGCAAGCTTTCCGTGTACGTTTTCAAATTCTGGCAATCTCTTTGGACCTGTTTTATTCTTGGTAATTCATTCCTAAATTGTTCTTGTAACGTTTCCATTTGTTTCCTATTTTCTTCCAGTCTTTTGTCTATTTCTTCTCTATGTGTATGGAGCATTTCTTCCATTATAGTTTTCAGTTCGTTTTTTGTCTGAGAGATCATTGCAGGTATGTGGCTTATTTCTGCTTTGAGCTCTTTTATGGCCTGTTGGAGTTGTTTCATTTCGGATGCAATCGTTTCATAACTTGCAGGTATGTGGCTTCCTGGTTCCCCTGTATCCTCGCATTCAAAACTTGCTCTGGGTGGGGTTGAATTTTGAGACTGTGTTTTGTTCCTCTGTTTTCCCATTTTTGGGTATCAGATTCAAAATGTTGAGCTATAAATTCCCCAGGCAGTTCAGCAGGCAAAGGTCTGCTGCAGAGTCTGCTCCAATGATTCCTTCTCTTTGGGAGAATGTCCCTTAAGCTGTGTGCTGAGATTTCCGCTTCTACTTCCTACCCCGAGACCTTGCTGGGGCACATAAACAGCTCACCGCCCCAGGTTCCTTGCAGGCAGGGGGCTGCTCAGGTATTCCTCACTGGGTGGCACTCCTCCCCCACTCAAGAATCCCTTCGGGGCACCCAGCCAGCTCTTCCGTCCTCAGGACCATGCCATCAGTAGAGCTGCTCGGATGTCCCTCGCTCGGCAGAGCTTCTCCCCTACTCAAAAAAACTGGTCAGGGCTCCCAATCAACTCACCCTGGGATTGTGCAGGCAGGAATGCTGCTCAGATATATCTCCCTGGGTCGAGCTTCTTCCCAACTCAAAAATCCTGCTGTGGTGCTCACTTCACTCACCCGTTCCAAGAACCATGCCGGCAGGCGATCCCAGCGCTCTCTGGCGCCTCTCTGCCTCCTCAGTGTTCTCACAGGAGCTGCCAACCGCACCTGCCATAGTTCCCGCTCTCCGGCCGAGGATGGCGCTGGCTGCGGGGGCGGGGCTCTGAGCGGAATCCCAGACTGCTGCCCAGATTGGCGCAGTCTGCCCGAGGAGCACGTTCTCCGAGTGTGCTCCGCTCCGCCGCCTCCAAAAATCCTGGCCACAGCCGACTGTGAGCCTTTCGGGTTCAGGAGCTGGGAGCGTCCATCCCAACGCAATCGCACTCAGTTCTGCTGTAAATGTTATCACCATGGTCATTTTCTACCAACCAACCAACATGATGTCATGAAACATGAAGTTGCAGGGCCAGGGATGTAGCTCAGCAGCACAGCCCCTGCCTGTCAAGCATGAGGTACTGAATGCGATTCCTAGAAGGAAAACCAAAACAAAACATAGAGTTGCAAAGAGATGTGCTGCTCCCCACCATCATACAGTATTTCTACCATACAAACAAAAATAGACATAAATAACCTCAAGGGCATAGATAATAGTAAAATAATTGGGAAGTGAGAAGCTTTGATTATTTATCTTCTTTTATAAACATAATATATTCTACCTTAAGTTTATATAATTTAATGAACACTGGGTTCCACAACTAGCTAACACAGTTTCTGGACATGTAATAGCCAGCCCTTCCATCAGTTCTAGGACACTATAGTTCTTCAGCTACAAATTCTACATGAAACTGTGTTGATGTCCCTGCCCAGGGAAGAAAGGAATTTCTAGAGGTCTGTGTCTAGGGCTAGAACACAGCACATGCACACCAGATCTTCCTTCAAGTTGTTAGAGACATCCTTTGATAGAAGTTAGTAAATTAGTAATTTGACCACTTCTCCAGAACCAGGTTTCACCAATAGCTACACAATTCAGCAACCAGAGGACCTCCAGGCCCCTACTGCACACCAGTCAGCATCTCTGTGTTACTAAATATTTTTCTTATAACCACTGGCAATATCCAAATCCATATATGCATCTTCTTTCCAAGGAATCTTGCAACACAGTGCTTCACAACTGATACTCTGTACAGTAAGTCCCCAACTTATAAATGAGTCCCGTTCTGTTTGTAAGATTCATTTATATGTCTGGCAAAAGTCAGCCTTATACACCTTTGACACAAGTATATAATATAAAGCATAAAAAACCACATACACAAAAAATACAGTAGGTGCCCAACTGTACTATACTACTGTGCACTATGGCACTGTACAGTAAGCACACAACACCACAAGTGTGACAAAGTCTGGCAGGCTTGTGAACTACTTTCATGATTTGTTAGCAACTAGGAATGTGTGTAATGTGAGATTGTTAGTATCCATGAAAGTTTGCAACTTTAAAAGGTGGACTTAATATACTGCATTCTGGGACTGGAATATCCCCTTGTGTATTCTGGCATTTCCTACTTTCTGAGAAATGTTGAACTAAAACTTTATCTAAGATGGCTTCAGGCTCTGATATGTTATAACTCTAGGTCTTTTTAGGATTTCTGATTTTAAACATACGTATGTATACAGAAGGATGGCTGGGATAACTGTACTGCTGATGCCTTATGGTTGATTGAAAGAAACAGTTAATGCTGTATTTATTTATTTATTTATTTATTGACCAATTCTGCATGCTTACATCTGGTAACCTGAACAACTAATTTGAAGACAACAGTGTGCAACATAACAGCCATTGTTGGATTCCTACTTTCTTATTTGGTGAAAACTCTGTATCATTTATAATTTGTTGTTTTTATTTTTTATTCTCTTCAGTGGTTTGATTAATCTTGCATTCTTATATCTGGTAATCTGACCAAATTCGATGAAGAAAAAAATATGTAATATAACAACCACTGTTAATCCTTATGATTTTGCTCTGAAACCCTGTATCGTTCTTATTATTTTTGCTTTGTTTTGTTTTTTTCTATATTGTTGGCATTTTACTGTTGTTTTTTTATTCCCTTTAAAATACAGAAAATAAAATTTCTGACTTTTGAATTTTGTCTTGTCTCTGTGTCTTTTCAGAACTGTAAGCTTGAGTTTGAGAGTGAGAGGAAATCAAAGGAAAGTGGTGTAGGTATAAAAAGAAGAAGACTAGAAACTGAGTACAGATTATGAGATTGAATTACAGAAACTGTGGGAAATAACAAATTATTGTTTTCGTCTTAAGCCACTAAGTTTTGGGCAGTTTTGTTATGCAGTATTAGAAAATAATATATAGGTACTTTCTGGTTATGTTACAGATGAATAATTTTCCTTTAAAGGGACAGAGATCAGGCTTCCATCTTAAACTAATTTAAAATTTCAAAAATTAGTTTAAATTCTTAAACAGGAGAATCAATTTGGAGAAACATTGAATAAATATAGGTGTGGTGCTCTGACAATGGCAAAAAGTAGGCAAATGCAAATCATTTCTTCCTTCCTTCCTTTTTTTTCTTTTCAGTACCAGGAATTGAACTTAGGACATTGCACTTGCCAGGCAAGCGCTTATGCCACTGAGCTATATCCCCTGCCCACTTGAATCATTTCTGGCCACATAACATACTTCATAAGATGGTTGATTGAATTAAAAGATGTCAGTTTGTCAAGTGCACAGATCAGTGTCTGGCACAAAGAAAATACTTAATGAATAAAGACTTTCCTGGCAGTATCACAAAATTTCTTATTCTCAGAAAGAGGAATGTGAGAATAGGCATTTCTGTTTCACTTTGACCTACATTTATCTCTAGCTTTTAATCTATTTGCATTTTTCCCATCTGTGCTGTTGGTTTTGGAGAGAGAGAGAGAGAGAGAGAGAGAGAGAGAGAGAGAGAGAGATTCCTCTGGTTTCACTGCTCAGCTGTCATTTCCTCAGTCTGAATCTTCTTTTCTTGTTGTTTTTTTTCTGTTTTGTTTTGGTTTGGTTTTTTTAGACAGGGTGTCTCACTATGTGGTTCAGGCTGGCCTCCAACTCACAGCAATTTTACTGCCTCAGCCTCCCAAGTGCAGGGATTACAGGCATGCATCACCAAACTCAGCCTGAATCTTCATTTTACTGTAACTCTTTTCTGTGTTGTTTTTTTTTTTGTTTTTGTTTTTGTTTTTGTTTTTTTTTGTCTTTTTCAGACAGGGTCTCACTATGCAGTTGAGGCTGGCCTTGAGCTCACTTTGTAGCCCAGGCTGGTCTTGAACTCACAAAGATCCTCCTGCCTCAGCCTCCCAAGTGCTGGGATTACAGGCGTGCGCCACCACGCCCGGCTCCTTTTCTGTGTTTTTTTAATGAACCTATCTCCCTGACTTTTTATATGAATTTTCTTTTGTTTCAGTCTTCATTGATATTTCTTTGACCCCTTGAAAATGCTTTCTCTGTGTGTCTCTCTCTGCTTCCCTCTCTCTTTCTCTCATCTCTAGCTCTGTTTTTAGTTAAGTGTGGTTCTGTTTCTCTGCATCTCTCTTTTTTCTTAGTTTCTCTCAGTCTTGCTCTGTCGCTATGACCTACCTCATGCTTTCTCTGTTTCTCTGAGAATCCTTATTCCTCTTTAGTTTGCTTCCAAGTTTGCTTCCTCTTTTTAGTTCAAGTGTTTCCACTCTTAACTTCCTATTTTAGAGGTGAGATAGTGAAAGATGAGTTAAGGTTACTTCCTCTCTTCCTTCTTGTCTTAATGGGAAGACCAGACTCACACCTATAACCACCACACACACACACACACACACACACATTTGAAGTACTCTGTCCTATGGTGCAGTGTGTGTGTGTGTGTGTGTGTGTGTGGTGATGGTGGTAGGTGTGAGTCTGGTCTTCCAGACTCAAGTGTGTGTGTGTGTGTGTGTGTGTTTGGTCAGTGTGAAGTATGGAGGATCAGAATAAGAGAGAGGCAAAAGCAGAGGGTGAAAAGAGTACCCTATTTCTGAGTCTCCACTTTATGAAGGATATTCAGGCAGCTGCTCTAAGGCCCAGAAGGTAGTGCATGAACAGTTCGGTCTTCCCAGAATTTCCACCACCCTTCCTGGACACCAGACACCTCAGCTCAGCTGGCCAAATCCAATGATCAAAGCCTGCAGGTAACTCAACGAGTTCAATTTTCAAGTCTGAGAATGTGGGAAGAACATTTGCTTTTGTTTATTAATATACACAGATAGGATATAACACCCAGGATTTTGTATCATAAAAGTAAAGAAAGTTTGAAGCTATGAGGTTTAAAAAATATCAAGCATCGCTTACTTAGATGATTGAGGAAAACACTCACTAGGCAATGTCTCTAGAGGTGATGTTTTTGCCTAGAGACAGAGGCTCAGTGGTATCTCTGTATCTTGGACATAGAAAGCACGCACACATACCTGCATACACACACACACATGTACACAAGCTAAGTTTTGACAAACCGACATAGGTAATATTTGTTTATTATTTAATATTATCCTGAGTAGAATACAATTTGTTATACAAATGCTTCCCACTCATTATTTCTCTTGCTATCCTAACATTTCATCTTTATTAAAGAACTAAGTAGATTCCTCTCTAATTAGACGATCAACAAAGGAGTCAACACTGTAACTGAGCAAGACTGTCTAAAACAGCATGGTTACTTACTCTACTTAAAAGATGGGAAAAGGGAGGTCCTTAGATTAGATGACTTGTCCAATGAAGAAAAATGGAGTTGAAATTTGAACCTAGATTATCTGAATCCTAAATTCAATAGCAAAATAAGATATGCAGCTGCCTCCCTCATCTCACAAAAAAATATACAACCAGGGGCTGAACTGAGGAAGAACTAGAAATTTAAAACCTGAAGAAAGGGGAATGGCCTGTGTAGATTTTCCCTGGGTGAATTCAATACTCAGGTGGAGATTATAGGTTACATAACCACCACCAGATAAAGCATTCTCTTTCCTGATGGCATCAGCACTTGGAAAACTAGAATCTCAGAGTGTTCACATTCCTGTGTCAACTGGTCTTCCAGAACTATTTAAGCAAGATCTAGAGCCAAGGACACAATCCCTCTACTTGGAGCCATGGAGCTGGAAGGGGCCTTCACTATCTTTTTGGCACTGTGCTTGCCCTGCCTGAGTATCCTCATTGCATGGAAAAGATCCAACAAGCGGGGAAAGCTGCCCCCAGGTCCCACACCAATCCCTTTCCTAGGGAACGTGTTCCAAGTCGGCTTTTCTGAGACTTATCAGTCACTAATGAAGGTGAGTCTGTCTACCTCTTCTCTTAGGGCTGGAAGCAACTAACCCTATAGCCAGATGTATTTTTGACTTCTAAAACACAGATTTATGGAAACAGTTTGTAATCTTATAATTTCAAAACTCCAGTTCTTAAAATCTTTGGAAACATAAATTCTTAGAACTTCGAATAAAACTGTCACAATCCCAGGACTTTGTATTCATATCTTTAAGCACAAGGTCTTATACATGGATTGTCTTAGAATTTTGGGACACTGTATCATGAAATCTTAAGCTTCTAGAAATTTAGGTGTTTAGAGAAACCAGTGTGGGTCTTAGATTTCATCTAATCTAGACCCATCATTTTATAGCTGAGAAATCTAAGACTTACATGTATAGGGGTGATTCTTGTTCAGGATCACAGAAGTCAAGATTTTCATGTGTTTTCCTCAATAGTCCTTCCAAGCAGAGAATATATCTTTATATGTCCTTTCCACATTTGTACCCCTGAAGTCTCCACATTCTTGACTGATTTATACTCCATGCTCCAATGTGCCTCCCCCTCTGGTATTTTTCTTCACTCCCAGCTCTACAAGAAATATGGTCCAGTGTTCACTATATACATGGGTCCCCGGCCAGTAGTTGTTTTATGTGGATATGATACACTGAAGGAGGCTCTGGTAGACCAGGGAGATGATTTCAGTGGACGTGGAGAAATACCTTCAATAGATCGAAACTTCCAAGGCTATGGTAAGTAAGGATGATGACAACAACAATAGAAATGATCAGAAAGGATTAAATCTCCAAATTCTTTTACCAAGCCACATACCTAGTAATTTCTAAATGTGTCTTACTATATGATAACTCTTTGTGTAGGTATATTGATATGTAAGTGTGGGCTCTGGTGTACACATATTCACATGCCTAGAAAATCCAAGTGGTACACAGAAAACAGACTTAGTATCCCCACCTCAGGCATTCTACCCATACCTCCTCTCCCTTTTATGCATTCATGGAGTTATTCATTTAGCTCTCTGTCCTATAAGAAACTCTCCTCAATCTCTCCTGGTCATTCTTAGCCTGATTCTGCTAGCTCAGTTCGGATAGCTTTTGAGGTTCCTGTAGGGACAAAATCTTCTTGTCCCAATTCTGGATGGCTGAGAGGTGCTTTCTTTAGAGTAAAAAACTTTCACAGTCCATCCTTGTATAGCACAGACGTGAGTACAGCAGGGGAGGGCAGGCAGGAACCTGACATTGAAATCCTGACAGGTGTGGCTATGGCCAGTGGAGAGCGATGGAAGATTCTTCGACGCTTTTCCCTGAGTATTCTACGAGACTTTGGGATGGGAAAGCGGAGCATTGAGGAACGTATCCAGGAGGAGGCCGGCTTCCTGCTGCAGGAACTTCGGAAGACCATGGGTATGGGGACCACATGGGGGCGGGAGAGTACATAACTGGGTGGTTATAGACAGCTTAGTCATGAGATGATGTGCCTTCATGGAAGAAAGCTTTGAAAGAGAAAGGATAAAAAATTGTAAGGCCTTACTGAGATTTCCAGCAAATTTCCATGTTGAAAATGAACATGGGAAAATCTTTAATCCTTCTGATCACACTTGCTTAGAAGCTTTAATCAGTAGAGGCTGTGAGCTCATGAAATTTCATGTGGATTTTTTTCTTTTGTAAAGACTTTTTGTAAGATTTTTTTAAAGAAAATAGTACCCACAAAAAGGAACAAAAGCAAAATACAAACACAAACAAAGCAAGGACATTAAAAATGATACAGAGTTTCAAACCAAATGATAGGTATTAACAGTAGTTGTTATATTACATACTGTTATCTTCAATGAAGTTGCTCAGGTTACCAGATGTAAGAATAGAAGATTGATTAAATCATTAAAGAGAATAAGAAAATAATAATTTAAAAGAACATTAGAGACAATACATAGTGGCACTAGGCAGTATTGCAGGAATTCCCCATTGGTTGTTACACTGCAAATTGTTGTTGTCACATAAATTGCTCAAATTACCAGATACAAGCATGCAAAATTGGTTAAAATAGTAAAAAAAAAAAAAAAACTTTTAATCATTAACTGTTCCCCTCAATGATACAAACCAAGACCCCACACGGAACCAGACCAGACCTTCTGACACGAGAGAAGTCTTTATTGGGGGAGGGACAGAGTAGCAGGCTACCTATCGGACCAAGGTAGCCCCGAGCTAAGGAAAGCGTGGACCTTTAAGCTCTTTTTTCTGGCGGGGATGCGGTGGGGTAAGGAGATGTCCCTGGACCAGAACAGCCCAAGCCCTGAGCAGCTGGGAGGGTATCCAGGCCAGAAGCCTGAACGGCAGGAGTTGCCCATGTCAGAATGACCCAAGCAGATGAACTGCCAGAGCGAATGAGGGTGGGGATAGCTTTTGTAGCTGAGGGGAACTGAAGTGGAACAAGTAAGGGAACGAAAGAAATATTGAGAGTTAAAGTTTTCCCACGAGGGGGGTGAGGCTGGCTGCCTTGTGACTTATCACTCAACAAACCATCAGACACTAACAGTACAGTTATGCCACTGATTATATATATATATATATATATATATATATATATATATATATAATAAAATGTACCTTAGTACTTTTTCTTCTTTCCCTCAACCCAGTTGTTCCTTCCTTTGAGGCTTTTATAGGTAAATGGATGCAACTAGAGATCATACTCATAAGTGAAATAAATTGGACCCACATCACATTGTCTTCCTGGTGTAAGAACATGAAACAGTAAATAAATGTCATTTTAAAGAGAAAAGAACAAAAACAAAGACATAAACAAAACAACATAAAATCTCATAATTTTTTTTTTCCGGGACCGGGGATCGAACTCAGGGCCGTAGTGCTTAGCGGCAAGCACTTAGCCCACTGAGCTGTACCTCCAGCCCTCAAAACAACATAAAAACAATAAAAATGATACAGAACTTCAGAACAAGGAGACAGGAAATTAACAATGATTGTTGTGTTATATATCATTATCTTCAAAGTAGTTACTCAGGTAACCACATACAGGCATGTAAGATTGATCAAACAATTAAACATTAACTGTTCCTCATAAGTGAGACTCATATGTGTAAACATTATATTGTCTCCCTATTATAAGAACCTGAAAGAGTAAATAAAATGTGAAAGATATAATAGATATTGTGAAAAGGAAAGGACAACTGGGATGAGGGAAGAGAGAAAAGAAAGGAAGGAAAAAATATGTATATATATACACAAGATAGCTAAAATAATTGCACTACTAATTTCTATTGGTTTGAAAGGAACAGTTAATGTTTAATTGCTTGATCTAGATGGTGTATGAGTCTGTATCTTCTTCTGGAGACAGGATCAAATTTCATAATGTTTATATATTTTTATTGTGCTATATAAAATAACATGAAATGTACCATCCTCACCATTTTTAAACGAATATTCTGGTAGTGTTAAGTATATTTCCCTTATTGTGGAAAAACTCTCTAAAAGTTTTTCAACTTGCAATTCTCAAACTCTTTACTGATTTTTATAATGTGTTTAAAGGAG
Source organism: Dinomys branickii (assembly GCA_004027595.1). Taxonomy (NCBI): domain Eukaryota; kingdom Metazoa; phylum Chordata; class Mammalia; order Rodentia; family Dinomyidae; genus Dinomys; species Dinomys branickii. Next base: position 13,401 of record PVLD010033181.1, read on the forward strand.
TTCAGTTTCGCCAAAAAAGTAAGGAAATACAGTAACAAATAGCAAAAATGTAGAAATAGAAATATATTTATTTAAGTCAGAAGTCTCTTTTCTGGACTCTATGGATAGTTTACAGGACCTATATAAAGGATCTGAATGGCTACAGATACCCAGAATTATTTGAAAAATTATACACTTGTGAGTATGTGCATTGTTCTGGAGAAACTGTTCCTAGATCCACTTACTGACCAGCATCCCATTTGATGGATGGTACAACTGAGGCCTAAGAAAGGATTTTCTCAGTAGCCCAAATGGAATCATTGGTAGATCTAGGCAGAATCTTTTTTTTTTTAAATAAAAGTACAAAAACATATTGACAAACAGACACCAATTAGCATAAAAAATAGTACAATCACAACTAATCTATAGACAAGGTGATATGGTCTCAACAGTGGTTATTGCTTTATCCATTGATATCTTCGAAGTGTAAATATATGAACCCATATACAGACATGCAAATTTAGTCAGACAATTAATC
>PVLD010033182.1:0-13919 GCA_004027595.1 Dinomys branickii
TTTTCTGTTGTTGAGAGGATTGTCTGACTTATTTTGCATGTCTGTATATGGGTTCATATATTTACACTTCAAAGATATCAATGGATAAAGAAATAACCACTGTTGAGACCATGTCACCTTGTCTATAGATTAGTTGTGATTGTACTATTTTTTATGCTAATTGGTGTCTGTTTGTTAATATGTTTTTGTACTTTTATTTTTTTAAAATAAACAAAAAAAAAAGATGCTCTCCCATCTACCAACCTTAGATTTGTCCTCTGTAAAATAAGAAATTTCTCTGAACCCAGGCAATGCCTAAAGTCCTTTCAAATGCTTCCATTTTATGACCAAACTGCAGAGAGAAAACCCTTCAGGATTTTAGAGGCCCGCTGTAAGTAGCAGAAAAAGGTCATCTCAGGGAGCTGTATAGTGTCATTCAACCCTGGGTTGCAGTGACCAAGGCTTCTAGTAAATGAAGGTCTGTCAATTTTCACGTCTCTCAGCCTTGTTCTCCTTCACTGACTCCACGTCTAATACTGAGCCGGTGCAACTCAGTTCATCCCTTTCCATACAGTTCTTCCCCAGCTACTCCATCCTTAGTAATCTTTGTGCACTGGACTCTAACAAATTCAAACATAATCACATTTTAGTAAATAATTGCCATTTTTTTACTTGCAGGTACGAATTCTCTTTAGTTTAGAGGAATTCTCCATCATGGGAACTTTGTGAGACATGGAGCCTAAATTTCTAAAAAAATATGCAGAATTTCCTTCTTTCTGTTCCTGGCAACTGACTCTGGAAAAGTTAACTCTTTATTTGGAGAATTTGAAATTTGAGAGTGTCACAAAAGGTGAAGAAAAAAACAATTACATGTACAGCTGTGCTGTCCATGAACGGCTAAAATCAGTAAAAGTGAAAAGCTTCTGTTCTTGTAAAATAATCTGTGGTTTCATTTTCTGAGCCTGTTGTTGCAGATGTGAATTCTGTGAAGTGACAGATATCCTTGTCACACATTCATTTTCTGCTTAAGTAAGCCAAAGTTATTTTCAATTTGCACAAAACACCCTTACTGACATAAATTGGTCCTTAGTTATGCTCTTTATCAGGTTCTCTGGGTGATGATTAACTGAGCAGTGTAACAGGAAAGGTCACATGTTTGAGGTGGATTTCCTTGCAATGCTAAGAATAGTAGAGTACATATGGAGTTGGTCGCAAAACATTTGTCAGTACATAGATTGAAAGAGTAATTTAAAATAATCTAGGCTTTCTATTCTTGTATAACTGCAAAACACAATTAATTGCATGTTAAATTTCTTTTAAATATTAGTCTTATTTGATCTTATGAGTCATACAGGAAAAAATGAAAGCCATCATTTTAGTTTTATAATGTGATAGACTGAACGATTAATGGCAGTTACAAAATGTCCTCTGCTAAAAACAATGCAAACTTTAAAACGGAATTGATTATAAAATCTCATTTTCATCTAGAAATATGTGTCTCACACACCACAAGGTGGAATGCAACTGGTGCACAGTTTTTTTCTAATGTTCTTATTTTTTTTTTTTTTTTTTTTTTTTTTCGGTACTGGGGATCAAACTCAGGACCTTGCGCTTGCTAGGCAGGCGCTTATTCCACTGAGCTATATCCCCAGCCCCTCTAATGTTCTTATGACCTCAAAATAGAAGAACATTTTCAGGGAGATAATAAAACCTTAAAATAGTTTCAAGTATCTGAATGCACTGAGGGAAACCATTAAATACTAGCCATCTCTAGTTTCTCATCTTAGTGTAAAATTCTCAAAAAATCTCCTTTTAAAGTTTATTTTCTTATTTTTGTTTCCTCTGTGTTAGAAAATTTGAGAAAATTCTATATACAATATACCATTAATTCATTACCCATATATTACCATAATCCTCTTTTATTACACAATTGAGTGGATTTTCTATACTGAGTAAATCTTTACTGAAGCAAATGAAAGAAATTGATACTAAGTGTATCTATCTGAGCTCTGGTTGGGGGCAAATCTGAAGGGTTTTCCCAGCCTCTGAGCTTCATATGGGAATGGTGAGGACATCCTTTGTGCAGGCACTAAAGCTCAACTTTTCTCCCTATCCAATCTCTTTCTCCTCAGCCATTGATGCCCAGGAATCTCCTTACCAAATGCCCTGCCTGCAAAACTCCATGTCAGATTTTGCAAACTGGGAAACCTAGTCTAAATCACTTATCCAAAATCAAGCATATGTACCAAAGGTAGCATTTTAAGTTTGTCTCTACTGATTATAATGATCCTTTGCCAAAGGAAATGATAATAAATTATGACCAAATCAAAGTAAGGCTCAAACTAACTCTACTGGGAAAGCCATCCAAAGATTTGTTTCTAAGAAATAATCAAATAAATGTCTGCAGTTGATGCTCAGGGATGGGCTGTGCTGCACAAACAGTTGTGGAACTGATGAGGTTTTTCCTGACCTTGTGTTACTTTTATTCTTAGCATTTAACTCCACCTATAGTAATTTATCTCATTTATTTGCTTATCTTTCATGGGGACATGGATTTTCAACTTTTGTTTTCTCTGTTGTGACCCTGCTGTAACCCTAGCACCTAGAGCAGTAGCTTATACACAGAAGGCCCTGTTCAACCAGTGAGTGAATGTCTTGGTTACTGTTCTCTTGTTGCTGAGACAAAATAGCCAACGCCCAAAATGAAGGAAGGAAAGGTTTATTTAGCTTACAGTTTGTGGAGGTTTCAGTCCATACTTGGCTGGTTCTGAGGCAGAGTGGCACATGGCAGAGGGCAAACGTTCATGGCAGCAGAGCACAGCAAAAAAATCAGCAAAAGGGAGGAATGGCTGCAAGCAGCCTCCTTCCTTCACTTACATTGTAAACAGCCTACCCCACTCAGGGGGCGTGTAGCTCTAACACAGTCTCCATGCCCTCCTCTTCCACAGGCTCAGGATGTGTACAAAGTAAGCACCCTGGCTTCCTGCTGAATCCCTCAGCCAAACCTCTAGACTCCCCAAGTTGACACAATGTATCAACCATAACAGTGAATAAACAGTAAGGTATGCGCAAAAGCTTCCCCAGTAAGCATCATTTCACCCTATAAACTCCTAAGCATTTAGTGTAAAACTCAATTATAAAATCAACTGCATTATAACACAGTCACATATTGGTGTAGATATCACCACATAAACCATTTTCAATCTTTTCAATATAATTTAAAACCTCTAATAATGTATTCAAATGCATTGAATATCCTACTGGTTTCATATTTTTCCTGAATATGTTTCTCTGATTGTTCTATCTCCTTTTCCTTTGGCACCAGATTGAGCATTTTGCTCACCTTTTGTCTTATTTATTCCCATCACTGAGACAAAATACTGGACACCTATCAGGAACCCCAGCAAAGACCTTGATTCCCTTTGGTGCTCTGACACAAGATTGCATGCAAAAACTCAGAGACAAGGTAAAAGCCAAAACAGGGAACTAAAATGGTCAGTGCTTGAGATAATAAAGTGCCTGAAAGAGCCAGATTGTGGTATTTATTGGTTGTACAGTCTATAGAGCTGGGTAAGGAGGCTACCTGTGGTTGCGGGGCTAAGACACTGATACAGGCAGGGATTGTAAAGGAGGGAGCAAAATATTCTTGCATCATGAGCAGAAGAAACAAGATACAGGCCAAATAGAATAAGCTACAATACTAGGAAAAGAATTTGGGAAGAGTCACTTGTCCTTGGCTGCTCTGTTATGATGTATCAGAGACCCACAGATTCATGGAGTGTATCTCTGGTCTCTGCTGTGGCTGCTCATGGCGAGGGGATGCTAATCATCCTCTGACATGCTCTGCTGAGCGTCACATAGACTTCAGCCTGACTCACTACTTAAACCAAGGCAGTTGTGGGGTTAACTCTTTACAGCCCACACTGTTTACAGTGTGCTCTGGGCATAATCACCAGGGCAGTTTCCTGCAGGCATCTGCAGCCTAAAGCAGGGCACAGTTATTTTTCCAGAGACATGAATTACTGGAATTGAAAGAGTTCACTTAGTGACATGAAAAATTTAGGATATTATAACATGTATGAATGCACAATCTTAAAACCCTACACAAGGCCCGGAGATACAGCTCAGTGGCATAAACACCTGATACCAGAAATTCAACTCAGGACCATGTGCTTGCCAAGCAGGTGCTTATGCCACTGAGCTATATTTCTAGGCCTTGTGTAGGTTTTTAAGATTGAGCAATTCATGTCCCTGGAAAATTTTCCTAGAGAAATTTTTCTAATGTAAAACTTGCTGCCATTATTTTCTGATTATTTTTTCCTGAAATTCTTCATGTTATTAAAGTTTTGGTTATCATAAATTTATTCTTTAGATTTATAAATTCCTCCTCCTCTTTTTTTGAGTAAATTTCTATCTTTTTCTCCTATTTGGTGAACTATTTCCTTGGTATTATCTTCTGCACTTTTAATTGACACTTCAATTTAAAGACATAATGTCAATTGTTTAAAAATATAACATTATTAAACAAAATCTGTTGGTTGGCATTAGTATAATTTCCTGAACTGATCTCAGTGAGCTAAACCAAAATGGAATCCTTCATGCAGATGTCCAGTCGAAACTTTTCAGTTAATGTTACTGTAACTAAACCTGGTCTAGGATTTCTAATAATATGTAATTATTTTACAATTTGGCTTTTCTATTTTAAACATAAAAGAAAGAAAACATATTGCCAGACACACCGACGTTAACAAAATAACACAAAAACATTATAAGCAGTACATATTTTTGGACAAGGTGATAGGAAATTAAAAATGTTGGCTGTATTATATATTGCTATGTTCAGATTGGTTACTCAGATAAACAAATATAGCCATGTAAGATTGGTTAAACAATTAAACATTAATTGTTCCTTTCAATAAATAATAGAAATCAGTAGTACAACTACCTTAGCTATCCTGTGTATACATATATACACATTTTGCCTGCCAAACCCAACGTCCTAAGTTCGATCCCCAGCACCAAAAAAAAAGTATATATATATATATATATATATATATATATGCACACACATTTTCCCCTTATTTCTTTCTTTTCTATTTTCTGTCATGTCAGTTGTTTCTTCCTTTGAACAATTTCCTTCGCTTTCTTCCAGAAGAACCAGAAACATCATATCACAGCAATATATGTGCACCCATGTTTATAGCTCCTCAATTTATAACAGCTAAATCGTGGAAGCAATCCAAATGCCCATCAACTGAGGAATGGATAAAAAAAGTTGTGGTATTTTTATGTAATGGAATATTACTCAGCTACAAACAAAGACAAACTTGTGGCTTTTATAGATAAATGGCCACAACTAAGTGAAACATATTAGACCCGCATGTGTAAACACGATATTGTTTCACTAGTATAAGAACCCAAAAGAGTGAATAAAGCTTGGATTTTATATTTAATAAAATTTCATAGTTTAACATTTTTAAGTTTGAAAGTGACAGGTAGAATATTAGAATATAGATAGAAAAGTGTTTCATAAGATCTTTATTTAGGTTCTTTAGAAATTATTACTGGTACTTAGTTGAACTATAGAAAAAATCTAATAAAAATTCTTTTGGCTGAGAAAGTGTTTTTCAGCTTGGTTCAAACAACACATTTTTAATTGTCATTTTCTTTATAGTAAATATCCCAAGTTTTTACTACAAAAGATCCACTTCAAAACTTTAATTTATACAATATAGAAAGAAATATGCAATTGCCTTATAAGAATAGATTTAAAATATGGAAAATGAGATGATTTCCTTGGAACTGAAGTATAAAAGCCTGGAAAGAAAAAATACCTAAGGATATAGAAAACAAATTAAAGAGAGAGGGATGTTTTCCAGTTCACCAGATTTCAATCTATCTGAATAAATTTCTGTTTGAAAAATGTTATCAGTCAAAATGGAGTTTATTAAACTCATAAAGTCTAAGAATTGGAAGTGATTTTAAAAGACATTGGCAGTACAAGTTCTAGTATTTTACAAGGAGTTGTTGATTGTAATGCCAACTATACTCCTAGACATGGAGCTTTTAAGCAAACTAAATATGGTGTTGTAATTTAACTGGTTTTTTTTTTTCTGATTTCATGCTGACCAAGCTGTCTGTTCATTATAATTTTGCTTTCTGTATACATAGAGAAGATGCTTCATTCATTTGAATTTCAAGCATACTAGTGTATATGAAATATATTCCTGATTGTTAAGAATGAATTGAAATTCTGGTTTCCATTTTAGACTATGTAAAATTGTTTGCTGGATAGTCTCTAATTTCTCATCCAGATTCATTTCATTTATTCTTCCATTCATCTTTTTTTTCCCCCAGATGACTGACTTTATGAACTAATTTACATGAATTCTTCGCCATCTGTCTTTTGAGTCACAGTTGACAAAACTGTGGTACCAGAAGGAGATAAATCAACATGAAGAGTGGAAATTTTGAGGAAGTAGAACAAGGTTGATCAAAAATCCATAGAGATAAAAAGAACACTGGCCAAAATTGTCAATAAAAGTTTCCACAATCTTGACAATTACACAGTCTTACAGCGATCTGAGGACCATTTTCTTTCACACAGTTGAATCTTATGAAGAACCCCAACCTCTGTGGTGATAAAACTTCCCATATTCCCACACATTTCTCCATATCTATAAGGCATCATTCAAAATCATGAGATTCGCAAACTTGAGATCTGTAGAAGCAGCAGACTAGCAGTCACATGAAAGAGTAGAAATGATTTAGAGTTTCTCAGAAAACTGGCTTCGCAGAAAACTTTTACCATATTATCTATCTGACAGCTCCTTGAGCTTCATTTATTGGGTTTCTTCAATTTTGTCCATCTCAGAACTCACAGTGGAAAAAATCCCTCTAAAGACCACGTGTCAAAACTATTTATCAGCTCTTTAATTTATTTATACTTTGGGTTTGAGGGAGAGGAGGGCAGGGGACATAGTACCTGTACCAACTATATGCGGTAAATATAATTATTCTGTAGTAGAGACATGGACTAACAAAAATAGAATTTTAAAAAAATCATTAGCATTTTGCTATTACTGTTGATGATGAAGAGCATAATATCAGTTGGCTCCAGCAGCACGCTGATCAAAAATTTTAAAATGAAGGACTATGGAATGAGATGCCCATACCAGGCTTTGGGAAAGCTCTGATATATTCATGGATGTTATGATTTGTGTCTAGATGTCCCCACAAAGCCTCAGGCGGTCATATGTCTTTTTCTTCTGAGGTGGCTGGATCTAGAATTGGTTTAGATTCTAGACCAATGGTGTGATTGGTCTGTAGTGCAGTTTTGCGATTAAGGGTGCCAGCATTAAGGGTGGGTGATTGCTGGATCAGTCCAATGATTGGATTGGCACTGCCAAATCCTGGTAGACTGGATATAATACGAGAGATAGAAAGAGGCTTCTCTTTCTTTTGCTTTCTCTGGCTGATTTTGCTGTCTTCCACCGCCAGGAACTGTTGCACTTTTGCCATGTCACCCTAGCTCGAAGCCAACCAATTATGGACTGAATCCTCTACAAACTATCATTTAAATAAACCTTTCCTGCTTTAACTATGCTTGTCAGCAATGAGAATAGTAACTAAGACAATGGAGTTCTAGGAACAATGTGAATGTGTGCGGCAGTGTACATTCTCAGGGAAGACGCGAAGACCTTAATCTCTCACCAATAATCAAGTCACTCTGAGATTCTGTGAAAGTGTGAGGTAAAGGCTAATGCAACCTTGTAAATTGTCAAGGCATTGGAGGATTTTTCCAGTGTACACAGATGCACACAAACACATACAAACATACATACATGTATTTTGTAAAGGATGGAAAACTCAGGAGTGCAGAGGATATTGCTAACTAATAACCAAAGTTTACCTAACCAAATGGGGTTTTCAGCAGATATATATGGCAAGGTATACAGATTTTTCAGAATTACTGCAGATACACAGTAAAAACCAAAAAATTGAATTAAGGCAGCAAAAAACTCCCAATAAACATAGACTGTCTTAATTTATTTCCATGAGATTGTCTGTTACATCAATATATTCCTTAAAATGTTTAGTTTTCAGTTAAAAATGACATATAACTAAAGAGGAAAGTGCATGATACATAGATAAAAGAAGTATAGTAAGCAAAAATTTTCATAAACAATTTTCACATTGAATTTAATAGACAAATAATTTAAACTACCACATTTTTGCTGAGTGAGCTAGAATAATGTCTAGTGAATTAAATTAAAGAACACGAAATAAGTTAAAGAACATTTGGTTATATGACCAAATATAGGCCATTAGTAAAGAAATAAAAGTAATCAAAAGGAACAAAATAGAAATTATTGAATTAGAAGTTAAATGAAATAAAATATTAACTAGATGAGGTTATTGTTAGATTTGAGTTGAAAGAAGGCATAATTGGAAAATGTGAGGATAGGCTAAACTCAGATATTCTGTCTGAGGAAGAAACAAAAAAATCTTAAGAAAATGCGTTGATTCTCAAAAATCTTTGGGACATCATCAAGTATATCAACATATACAGGGTGGACAATGTATCCAAGTAAACATTTCTCTGAATAAGGTACACAAATGATCAAAAAGCATATGTAAAGATGCTCAACATCATTAGCATTAGAGAACTGTAGATCAAAACCACAAGGATATGTTACTTCAAACCTACTGGGATAATTATAATCAAAAAGACAAAAAACAAGCTTCTGCCAAGATAGGGAGAAATAGCAACCTTTAAATATTTCTGATTGGCATATAAAATAACACAGCCACTTTTGAAAAAAGCCTGGCAGTTCCTCAAAGCATTAAACAGAGTGAACATATAACCAAACAATTTCACTTCTAAATATGTAATCAAGAGAATTGAAAGCATAAGTACACACACAAACACACACACACACACACACACACACACACACACACGACCGTAGAAACTTTATTCATAATAACAAAACAGGGGGAGCAAGCTAAATGTTCATCAGTCAATGGATATGTAAAATATGATATATCATACAATGGACTATTATTTTGTAATTTAAAACATGTACTGACATATGAATGAAACTTGATAACAGTTTCATAAATGACAAAAGCTAGAAACAAAATAACATTATATGTAATTTTCTATTTGTGAAGTAACCAGAATAAGCAAATCCATACAGCCAGAAAGCAAATGAGTTGCTGTCAGTGGGTGGGGTGGTAAATGGACACTGGGTTTATTTGAGGTGATGAAAATATTCTATACCTAGAAATATTTGATACTTCACATTGTGAATTTACTAAGTACCATGGAATCAGCACTTTAAATGGATGAGTTGCATTTTAAGTAAATTGTATATAAACAAAACTATTAAAATATTACTTGCTGTGAATTAGGTCCATTCAAGTTATACTTTGTAATTTATCTTTTTTGTTGTTTTTAATTTTCCATGAGAAAAACAATATTTCAGAGAGGACCTGTGATCAGTCTGGTTCTCCAAATAAAGACATCATTTTTTTTTTGTTCTTTTTTATTTTTTTAATTATTATTATTATTTTTTTTTTTTTTTTGCGGTACATGGGAATTGAACTCAGGACCCTGCACTTGCTAGGCAGGCGCTTATTCCACTGAACTATATCCCCAGCCCATAAAGACATCATTGACTAGAGCTGCAGATGAATTATAACTTTAAAAAAGTAAAAGTGAATGTAAAATAAGTGTTTGTGGTAGCATGTTACTGAGATTTTCAGGTTGATCGCAACTGTAGCAAAAGTTACTGTAAGGTGAAAACTCTGAATTATAACTATTTCAAAATTAGTTGTTAATTTCCACATGTTAATAGTTTATCAGTTTTTGAAAGTGAGAGCTCTATACAAAACTATAATATAAAAGGATTTTTTAAGTACTTCATTTATTGTTATGCTTTTATGACTGTCTGCTGCATAATATAAGAAAAAATTATTTTATTGGACGTTTTAATTCATTGAGTATGTTTATGGCTTTCATTTCTTTCATAGAAAATTTATACATTTTTGTGAAACTAAAAGGTGAACTTTCTATGGATATATTGGTGAATATTATACTATCTTCTCATTAGTAATTTATCTATGGCAGACAAACATTTTTTTAACCATACTTGTTTTTAAAGATCTTCCTCTGTAGGAAAAGTTATGAAAAGAATAAAGAATATTGTAATGGCATGGACAAGAAGGTAATCTGGGCTGTGATATATTTTTAATGGTGTTTATTTCTAGTAACAAAAGGAGCAAAATGAGAGAATAAGAAATAGTGTGACACATAAAGGAAAACAAAGTTCAAGAAAGAGCTAAAATTGCTGTAATTGTTCCTAAGAGGATATTGAATTCCAGCTACATCTAGCCAGGAGTTCCTAATGGTAAACACTTAGGAAAAATAAAAATGACTGTGTCCAAGATACAAAGAGGATGACTAAGAGGTGATTTCACTTTTCTTTAAGAATGAAGAGGAACATTTCTTCTGACAGAGTACAGCCCAGCTGTGGGTAGTTGTGTTTACTCCTGAGGACAGGCTTTATAACGGATTCTTTTTTGTCATTTTAATGCCATAGAAAGAAAACTAAAATCCTTAAGATTGGAAAAACAAAAGGTAGCAGCACAGAAATCTTAGCAAGAAAATCAGTTAAAAGACAGATAAAATAGGTAGGCTAAATTTAAGGCCCAAGTTACGGATGAGGAAAGACAGTGAGGAGAGATACTACATTAGGAACTCACTTGACTATGATCATGGAGGGGCAAAAGGAAAATGAAAAGGGTGTATAAGCAATAATCTAGGGACTAGGTTGGTGACTAGATGATACAGTTCTTCATCAGAGTGGAGTTTAGATGTGAATGCACATTATTTTGTGGAAAATGGCCTTCTACTTTAGATATTCAGATTTTTGGATGGCTGAAAAACAAATGAAAAACAGAATAGGAGGCGTGACCTATGATTAATTATTTACTTCCCAGTTTAGTGACAGGATCAAATAAGGTCACTTATCACTAGAGCAGTATATGCAGTATATAAGGTATGCATGCAATTTTCCTTACCTTAATTAATATTAAAATAATGAAAATGCAGTGTTACTGGTCATGACGAGAGGAATATCTCTACACTAATGTTATGGTTAGTGTCCCGATGTCTCCCAAAGCTTCATGCAATCATACACGGGGCTTTTCCAGTGGTGGCTGCATCTAGAATGTGTGATGCTCAGATTGATTCATGGTGCCATACTACGATCAGTGGCCCTAGGATTAAGGGTGTGAGGGCTAGCCACCCTAAGTATCCTGGGTAAAATATGAGAGAAAGATCTGTGGTCATCCCTTGCTGCTTTGCTAGCTTGTGTCCACTGTGAACTGTTTCTCTTCGGCAATGCTTGTCTGCTACACATCATGCCTTCGAGCCAGCCAATTATGGGCTGAAACCCCTACAAACTGTGAGGTAAATAAACTATTCCTCCTTTAACTTTGGGTATCAGGTATTTTGACCCAGAAATAAGAAAAGTAACTTCAACTCGTAAGACTTCAGTTGGTATGACTGAATGTGTGTCTGAAAAGGGTGTTAATCCCAAAAGGATTTTCTAAAATTAGCAAGTGTAGCAATAGAAGATAATACACACACACACACACACACACACACACACACACACACACTGGTATCACCCACTCAAGCATTTTGCAAGGGAAAGATTTTATAATATAAACTCCAGTCACGTTTCTATGGCAAGAGTAGACGGTTTATGTAAACAAAACATGATGTGCTGATTAAGCACTCACATTCTCCATATAAATCGCTATATTCTAAAATAAGACCCCTTACTTACTTCAATCTCAATCATTCTAGCCTTTGGGAGAATTATTTTGGATTGTGTAGTTTGCATTCTACCATATAATTTTTGAAACATGGTGTCCTGAATCTTTTGGGGTTTTTTTAGAGAATTTTTTGAAATATATTATGATAATTCTTTGACCTTTGAGTTTTGATATCATTCCATCAAAGTCATTGTATCTGTCCTAGAGAGGCTCCATCATCCTTTCCTGGATCCTCTTAACTCAATTCATGTTTTTTATACTTTCTCTTCAAAAAATTATTTTCAATATATTTTCCTACTGATACCTAGATTGATACATATGATTAGTGTGAGTTGACTCTTCACTGGTAGATACAAACTGAGTTTGCTTATATAATCACTTGTTTGACCATACAGGATGACAGTGAACAGTAGTATGGATTCATCAGTGTTCTAAAAGGTCTGATAGTTGCCCCAACTTTGCTGTGTGATATTTAATATACTCCACAGGTCATGGCTGCTACCCATGCCCATAAACTCTAAGAACTGAACTGTGAAATACGAACAGATACCCAGTGTATCATCTGAGAGCTAAATGTTTCTTCCTTCCTTTTTTGTACAACCATAGTCCTTCCTGTCTCCTCCCAGAATAGTGCCTCATTTCTTACCTGGACAGAAAGAGGCCAAAGCATTTGGATAGCAAGTATATGTTAAAGTTTAATAAAACTCATGCTATATTCCCTGTTGGAAACATTACTGAGAGAGTCTAGCATATCTAGACCTGGATATGTTAAAATTACTGAGAAAGGAAATATAGATATTCCCTACACATCCTTGGAAATGTTGATCAGGATTATTCCTATATCCAACCTGAGCCTCCAGTACACACGTATTCCTCCCATCGGCCCCACAGCACCACACGTTGTTCATCAATAGGGGTTAAATAAAATGGCAAAAGTATAAGATCCATTTAGCATTGTATCTTCAAGCTAGTATTTCATCTGCACCTTTACAAACTTTCTCTACTTTTATTTCAAGCTAGCAGCTTCTTGTTGATAGAATATGGAATAATACTATGGAAACATTGTAATTTTTGAACTGCTTCATTTCCTTTATTATAAGGTTCATTCCTTGGTACAATGAAAAGTCTATGTGAGATTTTTTATCTGTCTATATTCTTTTCAAGAAAGGTCCTGGGTGATGTTATTCAGGTAGGAAGGAAAAATCCATCCGTAGAGTATAGAACAGTCCATTCCAATTATAGTGAATACCTACCTTTTCCAAGGCAAAAACACCCAATATAATCATCTTGCCACCATCATTGACTGGTCTTCTTGAGGTATAGTGATGTACTGGAGTTTCAACATTCACTTTGTTGCTGGTTGATTAGATGTTTGGTAGAAATAGTATCCAGATCAGCTTGGTGTGTCGGAGCCCATGCTGTTGGTTCTATGCACTTACAATTCTTCCAGTCAAGCTGACTCTGTGTCTTCCCTGAATCAGCTAGAGCTAGCTAATATCAGAGATGTTACTTCTATTACATAAATAATTTGGAATACGTGATTGAATGTCTCTTACATGGTATATAAACTTTGATTTATAATGCAAAATATTTACTTTGTATTACTATCCTCATAGTCCCATTCTCCAGAATACTTGGTCACTGATCTTAGAGTCAGTGGTTGAGCAAGATATTGGTTAACTGTCAAAACATTCTTTACTGCTCACAAGACACTATATTCTTGCATTAGGCCACTTCTGTTTCTGAATAAAATAGATAACCACCTGCATGTTTTGAAGTTTCACCTATGTGGAGAATTTGTCCTAATCAATGACTTTCAGGGCCACTACTTAGCCGAGCTGTAGAGATACAGTTGATTAATGTTGGCTTGCATTCCATTACTAATTTCGCCCATGCATGAATTATACTTTCCCTTATTCCTCTTCTTATAAACCCTAAAAACCCTACCAGTGTTGCTTACAGTGTGAAGTGAGGGAGGCTTGGAGAATAGACCAGCTTTCTGGGCAATTTACTTGTGTGTTCATGCTCAATCCTGTATACATATTTTACAAGCTTCAGTGGAATGTAGTTCAACAAACTTAGCCTTATTA
>PVLD010033183.1:0-13918 GCA_004027595.1 Dinomys branickii
TTCTGATGGGCTTTCCTTTATAGGTGATCTGTTTCATTTCTCTAGCAGCTTTTAATATTGTGTTCTTTTGTTGGATGTCTGGGATCTTGACTATTATATGTCTGTGTGTGTTTTTCTTTGGGTTATGGATCGTTGGGGTTCTATATGCCTCGATTAACTGAACTTCAGTATCTTTTACCTTGTTTGGGAAATTTTCTGCTATTATTTCAGCAAATATTCTTTTTATATCGTTTGTGTGGTCTCCTGCTGTTTTACTCACTCCTATTACGAGAATATTATTACGTTTTGCCTCATCTTGGAGTTGTGGGATTGATTTTTCTTGTGTCTGTGATGCTATTATGAGATCCTTCCTTCAACGCTCATAAGGTGCTGTGCTGTCTCCGAGTTCTGAAATTCTATCTTCGGTTTCATTTAAGCAGTTTTGCAAGCTTTCAGCATTAGTTTTCAAATCCTGGCATTCTCTTTGGACCTGTTTCATTCTTGGTAATTCATTCCTAAATTGCTCTTGTAACGTTTCCATTTGTTTCCTATTTTCTTCTAATCTTTTATCTATTTCTTCTCGATGTGTATGGAACATTTCTTGCATTATTGTTTTCAGTTCGATTTTTGTCTGAGAGATCATTGCAGGTATGTGGCTTATTTCTGCTTTAAGCTCTTTTATGGCCTGTTGGAATTGTTTCATTTTGGATGCAATCATTTCATAACTTGCAGGTATGTGGCTTACTGGTTCCCCTGTATCCTCGCATTCAGAACTTGTTCTGGGTGGGGTTGAGTTCTGAGACTGCATTTTGTTCCATGGTTTTCCCATTTTTGGGTATCAGATTCAAAATGTGGAGCTATAAATTCCCCAGACAGTTCAGCAGGCAACGGTCTGCTGCAGAGGCTGCTCCAATGACTCCTTCTCTTTGGGAGAATGTCCCTTAAGCTGTCTGCTGAGATTTCCGCTTCTACTCCCTACCCCGAGACCTGGCTGTGGGGCATAAACAGCTCACCACCCCAGGGTCCTTGCAGGCAGGGGGCTGCTCAGGTGTTCCTCCCTGGGTGGAGCTCCTCTCCCACTCAAAAATCCCGTCGGGGTGCGCAGCTAGCTGTTCCATCCCGGGGACCATGCAGTCAGTAGAGCTGCTCGGATGTCCCTTGCTGGGCGGAGCTTCTCTCCAACTCAAAAAAACCGGTCAGGGTGCCCAATCAACTCTCAGGGTGCTTACTTTGTGTACATCCTGAGCCTGTGGAAATGAAGGGCTTGGAGGTTATGTGAGAGGTACACGCCCCCTGGGTGGGGGTAGGCTGTTTACAATGTAGGGGAGAAAAGGAGGCTGCTTGCCTGCTATTCCTCCCTTTTGCTGGTTGTTTTTGCTGTGCTCTGCTGCCCTGAACAGTTTGCCCTCTGCCATGTGCCACTCTGCCTCAGAACCAGCCAACTATGGACTGAAACCTCCACAAACTCTAAGCTAAATGAACCTTTCCTTTCTTCATTTTGGGTATTGGGTATTTTGTCTCAGCAACGAGAAAAAGTAACCAAGACGAAATATTATTAAAAACTTACTGACAAAGAAAAGCCCAGGCCCAGATGGATTCACAGCAGAATTGTATAAAACATTCAGAGAAGATTTAATGCCAACATTCCTCAAACGCTTCAATGAAATTGAAAAGGAAACAATTTCCCCTCAGTCATTTCTGGAGGCAAGTATTATACTGATACACAAACCTGAGAAAGACCCAACCAGAAAGAGACTATAGGCCAATCTCCCTAATGAACATAGATGCAAAGATACTTAATAAAATACTAGCAAATAGAATGCAGTGAACCATAAGGAAAATTATACACCATGACCAGGTTGGATTCATTGCAGGAGTGGAAGGATGGTTCAATATTTCAAATGAATTAATGTAATATACCATATGAATAGAGCCAAAGACAAAAACCACATGATCATCTCAATAGACATAGAAAAAGCTTTGGATAAAGTTCAACATGCATTCATGTTAAAAGCCCTAGAAATAACAGGAATAGATGGCCTTTACCTCAATCTGATCCATGCCTTCTATGACAAACCAACAGCCAATATCATACTAAATGGGGAAAAACTGAAAGCTTTCATTTTTTTTTTTTTTTTTTGCGGTACTGGGGATCGAACTCAGGACCCTGCGCTTGCTAGGCAAGTGCTTATTCCACTGAGCTATATCCCCAGCCCCCTGAAAGCTTTCATTTTAAAGTCGGGAACAAGACAAGGATGTCCACTGTCACCACTCCTATTCAACATAATTCTGGAAGCATTAATCAGAGCAATTGGACAAGAGAGAGAAATAAAAGGAATAAGCATAGGAAATGAAGAAGTAAAACTATCACTATGTGTCCATGACATGATACTTTACCTGGAAGACCTCAAAAACTCTGTAAGAAGCTTTCTTGAAATGTTTGACTAATTCAGCAGTGTAGCAGGATACAAAGTCAACCCCCAAATATCAATAGCATTCCTATACACAAACGACAAACAGACTGAGCGAGAAATTAAGGAAACCGTACTGTTTACAATAGCATCCAAGAAACCGAAATATTTAGAAATCAATCTAACAAAAGAGGTAAAAGATATATTGAATGAAACTACAGTACTGTGAAAACAGAGATTGAATAGCATTTCAATAAATGGAAAAACATTCCCTGCTCATGTTTAGGAAGAACCAACATTGTGAAAATGGCCATACTACCGAAAGTCTTCTACCGATTCAGTGCAATTGTCATTAAACTACTATTAGCATACCTCACAGATCTAGAGAAAACATTCCTCAAATTCATCAGGAACCAGAGGAGATCCAGAATAGCAAAAGCAATCCTGGCTAAAAGGACAAGACAGTTGCAATCACAATCCCTGACCTGAAATTATACTACAAAGCTACTGTAATAAAATCAACCTGGTACTGGCTAAAAAACCAATCTGAAGATCAGTGGAACAGACTGGAGGATGCAGCCACAACTACAAACACACTCTGCCACCTAATCTTTGACAAAGGGGCCAAACAGGCTCACTGGAGGAAAGATAGCCTCTTTAATAAATGGTGCTGGAAAAATTGGCTTGCCTCTTGCCGAAGACTGAAAATAGACCCAAGTCTATCACCATGCACCAAACTCAAGTCTAAATGGATCACATATCTCAATAGTAAATCAGAAACACTAAATCTATTAGAAGAGAAGGTAGGTAAAAATGTTGAAGGCATAGGAGCAGGCAGAGAGTTCATGAACAAAAATCAAACTGCAAGGGAAACAGTTCAAAGAATCAAGAACTGGGACCTCATCTTACTGAAAAGTTTTTGCACAACTAAAGAAATCACCAGGAGAGTAAAAAGCAAGGCCATAAACTGGGTAAAATTCCTAGCTGGCTGTCCCTCAGACAAAGGTCTTCTACCTAGAACAAAGAATTAAAAAACCTGAACCTCTCCAAATTCAAAGACCCAGTCCAGAAATAGGCATCTAAGATGAATACACACTTCTCAAATAAAGAAATAGAAGTGGCAAATAAATATATGAGAAAATATTCTACATCTTTAGTCATTTGAGAAATGCAAATTAAAAAAAATTGAGATTTCATCTCAGCCCAGTAAGATTGGCCAACATTAAGAAATCAACGAATAACAAATGCCAGTGAGGCTGTGAAGAAAAAGGAACTCTTCTGCACTGCTGATGGGAATGCAGCCTGGTGAAACCACTGTGGAGAGCGGTTTGGAGATTCCTCAGCAAACTAGGTCTAGAGGTCCCATATAACTCAGCTATTTCCCTTCTGGGTATTTTCCCAGAAGATCTGAAAACATCATATCACTGCGATATATGTACACTCATGTATATAGCAGTGCAGTTTGTAATAGCTAAATTGTGGAAGCAACCCAAATGTCCATCCACAGAGGACTAGATAAAAAAAAACAGTGGCATATTTATATAATAGAATATTACTTACCTATAAAGAAACACAAACTTGAGGCTTTTATAGACAAATGGTCACAATTAGAGGCCATACCCATAAGTGAAATAAATCAGATGTGCATGTACAAGCAACATATTGTATCACTAGTGTAAGAACCTGAAAGGGGCAATATAAATTAGGAGGTATGAAAGGAAACTGCTCAAAAGGAAAGATCAAATGGGATGAGGGGAAGGAGAAAAGGAAGAAAGGGATAACTATGTATGTATGTATGTATATGCAGGATGGCTAACATGGTGACCCTGTTGACTTATGTCGCTTTATTGTGAGGAACAATTAATGATTAGCTGTTTGATCAATCTTGTATGTGTATATGTGTTTTCCTGAGCATACACTTTGAAATTATCAATATGTAATACAACAACCATTGTTAATTCCGTGTCACCTTGTCTGTAATTCAGTTTTGTTTGTATTGTTCTTGTGCTACTTTGTGTCTGTTAATGTTTTCATTCTTTTACTTTTAAGAAGTATAATGGTAACCCACAACCCATGGACCAACTTTGTTCTTTTACTTCTAAAAGAATAAAAAAAGAAAAGAAAAGGAAAAAGACAAAAAAATAACCAAGAATAGAAAGAAAAGCTGAGCAAGCAAAACACAGTGATAAAAAAAAATCCCAATGGGACAGAGTAAGAAACTCTATCAGTCAGAGAAGAAAAGCAAAAGTAGTAAAATTCATCTCATGTGTACAGTTCTGCAGCAGGTCCAAGTGAGATTTCAGAAATGTGTCCTCAAGCCAAGCTTGAAGGTGGTTTTGTGTTGGGTATGGGACTGATCTTGGCCTCCGGATGAGCGGGTGGGCTAATCTTGTGTTGCTGGAGTTCTCCTGGAGCCACTGAAAAAAAGGGTAGCCCTCCTTCCCACTTGTATTTCATGTGTTTGTGCCCAAGCACACAACTGTAGTTCAGCTAACTTACCAAGTTCTGGCACGTATTCTTGCTGTGGCTTTGGACTTTGCTACACCACTACTCCTGCCTGCCCATCGCATGTGCCCCAGCTAGGGCCTCATGTGTCATGAAAAAAGAGGATGAGGTGGACATACACCCTGGATCCTCCTGCTAAAATGCTCAGCCAATCCAAATAGTCAACCTTGGGAGAATGGAAATACAGATGATGATACATTCATGGAATGAGTTCTCTCTGGCCATATCTTGGTTACTTTTTTCTTGTTGCTGAGACAAAATACCCAACGCCCAAAATGAAGAAAGGAAAGGTTTATTTAGCTCACAGCTTGTGGAGATTTCAGTCCATACTTGGCTGGCTCAGAGGCAGAGTGGCGCAAGGCAGAGGGCAAACTGTTCATGGCAGCAGAGCACAGCAAAAGAACCAGCAAAAGGGAGGAATGGTTGCAAGCAGCCTCTTCTCTTTCCTTACATTGTAAACAGGCTACCCCCACCCAGGGGGTGTGTACCTCTCACACAGTCTCCATGCCATCCTCTTCCACAGCCTCAGGATGTATACAAAGTAAGCACCCTGGCTTCCTGCTGCATCACTCAGCCCAAACCTCTAGACTCCCCAAGTTGACACAATGTATCAACCATAACAGGCCAGTGAAAGTGTTGTTTAGCAGGCTACTTAGTGGCATAGAGAAATTTATATCCTCTCATGTTACATGTACATTGTAAATCCATGTATACAACATGATAGGAATTTTGTGGGTGGAAAAGGGAAACATCTAAAAGAATAATTTTATATGTCTGATTTTCACCTTTTTATTATCTAATATTTTGTGTACTGGAAATGTATTCCTTTTATAAGAAGAAAACAATGTACGGCTGTATAAATGACAAGTAGTATGGACCACTGCCATAGAGAAAAGCTAGCAGTTTGGCAAAAACCATTCCCTTTCCTTCCAAGGGACACAGGTGAGCTATAGATCTCCCCTGCGCAGCCTCGTCTGAGGTTTGTTTCCTGTGTGAGTGTTGTCACAAATGGACGTGGCAGAAATTCTGTGGGCACCATCCAAACCAGAGCCAGCACATTCTCCCATGGCTGACCATCCAGACTTGCCTCGCCCAACAGCTTTGTAGCAGATAAATTTGAGAAACTGGGAAGCCACCTTTTGGGGGACTGAGCTTGACCCCTTAGTCCCAGGTGACTGTGTAACTTATTGTGCAAAGCAGGACAGTTGAGAGTGAAAGGGGACAAATACTCATCGGGAACACTCCTTTTAGACTGTGGGTGAGCAACAAACAGACTACTGGGTTAAAGTTTGTCAGCAAAAATTTATCTGTCACAGTAGGCAGGGTTATTGTAAGGTATACATTTACTTTATGTTTTTGACAAAATATTTTTAAAAATATTTAATTATTGGAGAAGTAAGAATATAGAATAAATTAAAAATCACAGAAGAAAGAAGTTAGCCTTAGTCCTGCCGTGCAACTGCGAACAGGCATTCCTCTGTCCTTTATTGTTGTATGCATTGTGCTGCGAACTGAGCATATGCGTATGGAATACTTTGACACCCCCCCCTGCCACTAGTTCCCCTTTCTTTCCTCTTCTTTAAAGCTGTGTCTGCTATTTCATGCCATTTTATTTAGAGCCCACATTGGAGAAAAGACTGTTGTACTGGTCACTTTGATTGTGACTTATTTTGCTTAACATGATGCTCTCCAGTTCCACTGAATGATTTCATATTCTCTTATCCGTTAATCAGGTGACTGTTGCCAAGGCTGTTTCTGTGGCTCAGCTACTGTGAGCTGCACTGCAATAAACACAGGTGTGCAGCTATCTCTCAAGCATGCTGGATCTATAGTTTCTGTACTCTGTGATGTGCTGTTTACTTTTTGGAGGAACTGCTATACATGTTTCCATAGTGACAGCACTGACAAAGTGCTGTAATCAGTTATTGTTTCAGTATTCGTGATGATAACCATTGTGACTGGGGCATGACAAAATCCTAACATAATTTTGGCTTTTCGTTCTCTGATGGCTAAAGATGTTGAATATTTGTTTATGTACTTATTACTCAGTTGTACTTTTGGAGAAGTATCTGTTCAGTAACTTGCCCACTTAACCATCTTTGTTTTTCTTTGAGGCTTGATCTTGCTATGCAGTTCAGGCTGGCTTTAAACTTATGATGTAGCCACGATTGGCCACCTGCAGTGCTCCTCCTGCCTCAGCCTCCTGAGTCCTGCAGGTCTGCTCTAGCAACCATGGCCTGTATTCTTTCATTATGGTATTAAGGTTTTGGAGTCTTTATATATTTGAAAATTAATCCTCTGTCAGAAGAGTAGCTGGCCAAGGTTTTCTTCAAGGATTTCATTGGCTGTTACTTTGCACTCTGTTTCTTTTTGTTGTAGTACAGAAGCTTTTGCAGTCGATGCAATCTTATGTGCAAACTGTTGCTATCATTCTCTGAGCTGTTGGAGTCCTATTCAGGAAGGTTTTTGATGTTGGTCTCACTTGATTCAGCACAGCTATTGTGAGTATGTCTTGTTGTGTCACATACAGCTCCTCAGCAGCACTGCTTGAGAGATGTGGGACCCTGAATAAGGTCATTATGTCAGAATGTATCACACCTGAACTGTGGCATTTTTACGGTTTGTGGGCTGAAATTCAGCCTGGCTGGGTGGCCTCCTGTTCCCTCCCACAGCCCTAGACCGACTCCAGTGCCACACATGGGCATCTCCATGTCTCTTCCAGTATCACACACTGCTAATCTGAGATATTATAGATCCGAAATATCAAGCATGTGACACTGTCATGCACAACCAAGACTGAATACAGAGAGTTTAACGTTTCTCAAATAAGATTTCTAGTGGATTCCAAATATAAATCTATGCGGAGTAAACTGGCTTGCCTGGTGGAAAGAGAGAAACCTGAGATATTTAGAGGAAATTTCTCATTCCTGAGAGTTCTTCAAAGGTGAGATCAGATCCTATTATGTGTCCTCTGCAAAGACACAGTCAGAAAGGGTATTTGTTGATAGATAGCTAAGGGATCCTTCCTGCTCAGCAGCCATGGACTCTCTGGCTCACTGGTTGCTGTAAACACAGTGGGCCATCAAGGGGAACATGGGGTTCAAAGCCAGGTCAAGTTCAAAGGGCTGAGGGAGCAGTGTCTCCACAGAAGCTAAGACCTGAGCCCTTGGGGGCTGCAGGGTTTGAACAGGCTCCACCTGCCCTGTCCATGTAGAAGCAGAGAGAGTTCCACATCTGCCTGAGACAAATGATAGAGGTGAATCCTCACAGAGTAGGAAATCTGTCGGGAGCTGAGAAGAGGGTGGCTTAAATCAGAGGAACTGGAAGGGAAAGGGGCTGGTGGTCAGAGGTAGTGTGGGGATACATGGGCTGGTGTGAAAGCCCAGGGAGTGAGGGAGGAGGTGGAAAGAATTAAATGCTGGCCCAGGGTAAGGGAGCAAATAGGACTGGGTGAGCTGAGGCTGCCTCAGCCTTCTAAGCAGCAGACAGTCCTGAAAGGGGGAGAAAGCTGCCCCACTGGAGAGAGGGCAACTGAGGGCCCTTGGCCGGCTGGGTCCTTGGAGTTAGTCCTTTTCACTGCTCCATTCTCTGCCAAGTTGTTGAGGGGTCGATGCAGGTTGTTGGCTTAGAGATGGTGGGAAACTCCTAAAGCCCTGAGATGTATATCTGGGTGATGGGGGAGTTGAGCATAGAGAACCCAAGACGGTGTGTGTGAGGACAGCTGCTAATGCTGCAGAGTCCCCGCTGCACAGGGAGCAGGGCCGCACTGCAGGGCTGAGCATTAAATCAAAGTGCGCTTCAACGTCAGTGAGGAGCTGTATGGAGTGGAGTTGAGGGAAGAGGGAGGGCTGGGGAGAAAAGAGGAAACAACAATCTGAGAGGCCAGCAGTGGGCTGCTGGAGAAGTGCAGCTGCCTTCTTAAGGAAGCAACTTCACTCTTGAGATCCATGTATTATTATGCTACAATCCTGAAGGCGTGTGCTTACAGGATATTCTCTTTTGCTTCAGAAAGGATGATCATGAAGCCAATCTTACACCAGCTGTTGGAAGTGCCCCCACAGTACTCTTTATCCATCAAGTGGGAGACCTTCATGAAGACTACTGGGGGGGGTCTTTCATTAGTTTTTCCATAGGAGAAAATGCCTTGGATCATTTTGTTACATACCAGGGAATCCCGAGAGTCCCCCTACAGACAGAGAAGGTATGTAATGAGTTGGTTCCTCATGGTGGTGCTCTTTGAACCTCCCACAGTGGGTGACCTCTGACAGGGGCTGTGAGCACACATGAGGGCAGGGTGGGCCTGGCTGCCTCCTTCTGACCAGGATACTCTAACCTGCCTCCAAGTTTACTTGCCAGTTTTAACTTACCTGAATCTCTGAGTAATCTTTAGGGATACTGTAGTGATAAAAGCCCACCGGCTTAACTGGTATTTCCCCACCTTCTGCTCCTACCCATTCAGGAAGTGGATTGAAGACTGCATGGCTGGAGACCTCAAGGTGCAAGTTTCTGGGCTTAGGGCACAAGAAAATGCACACTATCATCCCCGCACACCAAGTTCCTCTTTCCCTGGGTTCTGTCTTTATAGACAGTGGAAACCACCTTGAAACTGGTCATCGTTTCCTTTGGGCCCCCACAAAAATCTCAGTGGAATCACAATGGACAAGCAGGGTTGATACGAATCTTAGTGCATCTTGAACTGTCAGCTCCACTTCCTGCACTTTAGATGTTGAAGGGCCTGATGGGGCCGTCCTCCCCTCGCCTGCCACCAGGCATGCGTCACCTGGGTTCCCCTGGGTCATGTCCTCACGCAGTCTGAGGGGCTGCACAGCCTTAGTCAGTTTGGCCTTTCCCTTCAGCTGATGGGGAATAAGCGAGAGAGTCCAGATCAGCGTACGGCACAGACCCTATGCCTGTGGGACTGCACATTTCAATGACCAATGTGGCAAGGAGGAAA
Organism: Dinomys branickii; assembly: GCA_004027595.1. Taxonomy (NCBI): domain Eukaryota; kingdom Metazoa; phylum Chordata; class Mammalia; order Rodentia; family Dinomyidae; genus Dinomys; species Dinomys branickii. The sequence goes on from PVLD010033183.1 coordinate 9,850, forward strand.
AGAGCAGATTCCCAGTGAGCGGGGGTGACCCTGCCCAAAGAGAGCGAGAGCAGCAGGAGGGGGTGCCTCACCTGCAGCAGCATGGTTGTTGGAGAAGTTTTGAGGAATGTAGTCTGGATGTGGGATGGGTCTTCTTAAAGGGATGACCTGCTGGGTCTCCTCCTGTTCCTGGATGTTGTGGGCCCCCAGGGTGACATTTATTGTGCTGCATAGGGAGGAGAGGTGGTTGATGGTCATGGAGCCACAGAAGACACATGCTAGGAGCTGTTCAGAGCAGGTTGTTGCTGCTTTGCTTGGTACTGTGGTCCGTATGTCTTCTCACTTCTGTCCGTTGTTCTGTACTCTGGGTCTCACCCCAAAACTTACCTCTCCTATATCTCAGTTTTCTTTTTGCAAGTTTTCTTTCATTTCTTAAGGTCACAGAGTTGAATCCAGGGCTCTGGCACTGAGCTCTACTTCCAGTCCATTTTCACTTATTTTTATCTTTGAGAGAGGTTCCCACTAAGTAGCTAACTTACTTTGACTGGGTTTTAAATTTTTCTGGACTTTTATTACTACATGCTTGCAGTGTATGATGATTATATCCACTGTACGAGATTAGTGCACATGCAGAACACATTTTTTAAAAATTTTTTTTATATTTTTGCGGCACCAGGGATTGAACTCGGGACCTTGAGCAGCTTTTCTTTTCTTTCTTTTTTTTTTTTTTTTGCGGTACTGGGGATCGAACTCAGGACCCTGAGCTTGCTAGGCAAGCGCTTATTCCACTGAGCTATATCCCCAGCCCTTAAGAACACATTTAGATTACCTTCTGTTTCCCCCTTCTCCCAACTCCCTTTTTTCCCACCTTCAAATTTATTTGCTCATCGTTAAGAGTTTATATGGTTAGTTTCCATATGCTCAGGTGATGGTCTGAAACTTTTGATCCTCCTGCCTTCTTGCTTTCTGCTGCGCTCCTGTAGGCTGAGTTCCCGCACCCCCAGAGACGCACAGGCCATCAGCCAGGGGAGGACAGTGACCCCTGCTGTGGTTCAGGAAGTGTGGGCTGGCTGCTGTAATTCCCTTCCCTTGCAGTGAGCAGCTGTCAGCACAAATTTCTTTTGCACCAAGATCCTACCACATCTCTTCTGCTGATTCTCATCCCGAAACTAGATGAAGGCCATGGAGGGACGGGAGTGGGGCTTCACCTGACTGCTGATGATCTGCTTTGAAAGGAAAGCTAGAAGATGGGGTGCCTGGGAGCAGCCCGCTCAGGAGTGAAAGTGGGGTTGAGGGTGGGATCTGGAGTGCTCTGCAGAGAGCAGGGGAGAGGCCTGTTATGTTCTGCAGGCTGCACTCCTTGCAGGCAGAAAGACTTCTTCTGAAGCTCGAGTCCTATGTCCCTACTCTGAGAAAGGGAGGACAGTGCTTATCTTCTGCCTTTGAGTTTAGAGGCATGTGTGGAGGAGATAAGATCTGCTGTGTGAAGGTAGATTTCCACAAGATACTGGGCAGCTGCCTTTTCTCCTCCTTCCTTACTGAGACTTTCCCATCTCTTTGAGCTTCTCCTAATTTCCTCATTGGTGGCCCTTTCTAACAATCTACCTATGGGTTTAGGAAGTTGCATTTTCCTGATGTTCTAGGCCTAGTGATTTCTGCGATTTCTCAATAAGTGTTTTGGCTGGATGAATGAAGGATTTCTACCCAGCCTTTGATCAGTGCTTGGTGCGGCAGTGTAGTGTGGTGGGTTCAGGGCCATACAATTCTTGGTTGAGGGAGCTATGCAGGATCAGGAGCAATTTGGAGCCTGGCAAGACAGAGGTATGGAAAATCCTTTAAATGAAACTGCAAAGACAATAGAAAAGTGCATGCAGTCATTTTGTCACCTCTGAGACCAGCTTCCCCTGAGGCTTTCTCCTGCCTGGGGTGAGGTGAGGAGGGCACAGAATAATGCAAGGGGTAGAGTGATCACCCTCCTCATCAACCTGTTGGTCTAAGTTGTCCTTTTGACTTTTTAATATTTTAGTGCTTGTTTTATTTTATTTTTTTGTTTGAGGCAGGGTCTTGCTATGTAATTCAGGCTGGTCTTGCACTCACTTTGTATCCCAGGCTGGTCTCAAACTCACAACAGTCCTTCTGCCTCAGCCTCCTGAGTGCTGGGATGACAGGTGTGCATCACCATGCCCAGCTCATCTTAGTTTTGATCCACAGAGCTAATTACTTACTTTTTGTAGCTTTACATTCTTGATGTAAGGCTCTTACATTAGCAGTGCTTCCCCCTCTTTGGCTTGTGAACACATTACTCCAATTTCTGTAACTATCATCACATGGTGATCTCTGTGTTTTTATGTCCCAATTTCTCTTTTCTTCTGGGTACCAGTGACTTGATTAGTATGACCTCATCGAAGGAGACTGTATCTACAATGACCCTATTCCCAAAAAGTCACATTCACAGTTCTGACTGAACCTACATATTGGAAGGATGCCTTCAATGCATCCATGTAGGTTTTAGAATGAGTTTTCTGTCAAAACTGGCCCTGTCTCGGACAGAAGCTTTCTTTCCCCCAGTAAATATATTCTGCTTGTAAAACCTCCCTTGTTTCTAAAATTTATTCTTTGATTTTAGAGAACACAGTTTCATCCCAGATATTATTCATGTTGGGAGTTTCTTTCCCCTCTATCATTTGGAGGTCTTCTACTGAGATTATTGGAGGGAGACTTAAGCTACATGGCTACCCAAGATAAAAATGTTTCATGGCTGAGGAGCTACTTTAGATAAATACTCTGGAGAGTGTCTCTCACTGCGAATCAACAAGTTTGACCCCTTTCAGCTGAGGAACCCAGAGGGGTTCCCTCACAGGGATTTGGGTTACTTCTTCAGAGGAGGGAATATTGTGGGCAGACAAGTTAGATAGCAATATTATAGTATGCCAGACAGTGCTGGGCCCTCAAAAAAGCCAGTATGGAAGACACACTTTGCAATTGTGGGAGAGACGGGCGCTGCCACTGTGGGCCACACATCAAGACAAAAGATTAAACAAATGTACCCACATACCTCCCCAAGATGGACATGAAGGACTGATATTCTAGTTGGGTAGCAAACACTTTGAAAAAGTGCAGAAGAGTCACTAAGCCGCCTAAAGGAAAAGCCCCTGCTCTGTATTCATGCTCGCTTGCTACTTGACTGGCTTCCCCATTTGATCCTAGTTTAATTGATTTTACCTGAACAATTATACTTATCATCCTATTGGCTGAGCATAGTTTTGTCCCACCTCATGCCCACCTAGTGATTTCCCATTTTTTCTCCCACTTTGGACTCATCTCACCTAGTGCTTTTAAAAATCCCTGGAGGATTGGACTTCCGGGAAGATGGCGACCGGGTAGGCAGCAGAGAGAGAACCTCCCAGAGGATTACCAACCAAACAATGAAATATAGCAATATGAAGACAGAAATAAGGACTTCCGGGAAGAAGACGACCAGCCGAGAGAGCGAGTGTGGAGGGAAGAACAGCTTCAGCTCCTGAACCCGACAGAGAACGCGCTACTGGGACAAACTGCACCAAACCAGGCAGCGCTCCGGGATCCCGCTCAGAACCCCACCCCCGCAGCCAGCGCTTCGCGAACTGGAGCAACAGCGACCGGCTGGCGGGATTTCTGAGTCGGGGAAAATCTCCATCCAGGGAAAAACATCTGAAGGGCACTCCTGTCTGCACGATCACAGGGTGAGTTAAGTGCGCACTCTAACCAGTTTTTCCTGAATCGGGAAGAAGCTCAGCCCAGCGAGAGACATCAAAGCAGCTTTAAGGACTGTGGGATCTCCCGGGTCGGAAGACCTACTTAGGCGCCCCAACGGGTTTTGTGAGGGGGGAAGGAGCTCCACCCAGAGAGGAGCACCTGAGTGGCCTATCTGCAAGAATCCTGGGGTGGCGAGCTGTTTATTTGCCCCGGCCAGGTCTTGGGGTAGGGAGTAGAAGCGGAAATCTCAGCAGACAGCTTAAGGGACATTCTCCCAAAGAGAAGTAACCATTGGAGCAGTCTCTGCAGCAGACCTTTGCCTGCTGAACTGTCTGCGGAATCTATAGCTCCACAT
>PVLD010033184.1:0-13917 GCA_004027595.1 Dinomys branickii
ACCGCCATCAGGTCAAGGTTCTTGGTGGTTTATTCCCTACGTGTAAAGTTGGACTCACAGCAGTTTTTTCCAGATGAATAAGTCTTTATTCTTTTATTATATTTCCTCAGGAAGAAAGGTGGGGGAGGGGGAGACAGGGTGAGTATGTGCTTTAAAATAATAGAAGGAAGAGACAAGAATCCAAAATGATGTGAAGTCAACCCTGAATGCAGGGGCCTGAAGGTCCAAGGGGCCTCCTGCTCCATGGCTTGGGAAGAAGGGGGATGTGCAGGAAAATGGCACAGGCCACCCCCCTTCCCTATAAAGTCCCCATTCCACATAAAGCACAATAAACTGTGGAGTCACACTAGTCCGTCCCCTGTTAGCTCATTTTGTGGTCACTTTGATGTCTGCATGTTGTACCAGCAGAAGAGTTCCCATGTGGCTGAAGGGGTCTTTCAGCGCCCCTTTCCTGGGCACCCACTCCCAGCCCTCTCTTTTGAACACTGGAGGTCACCTGTGGGGCTCATCTTCACAGGCCCACAGTGCCCAGTGAGTGGCACAGCTAGGAATAGGTGTGGCCCAGGGGCAGACATCCTGGCCTGGAAGGGGGGAGGGGGCGGCTTGTGTCAGTTCTGTTCACAAATCTGCTCACAAGTGACAGTCACCCACCCTGACAAACAATCGAGGGAAGGGACCTGCTCAGGACTGCTCTCTGCTGGGCAAGGCTTGGGAGATGCTGGGGTTGAGGGGCCAAGTGACACATGAGCTGGGAAAGCGGGCTGCCTGTGACACCACTGGGGCCCAGAGGGGCTTTCAGGGTAAAAGCCAGACAAAGAAGGACAGAGGCAGCTTTTGATAGTGCCACCGAGGCTGTGGGAAAGGTTGAACGTGTGCAGAATGGTCAGACAGGTGCCCAGTCAGCTCGACCAAAGGGGATCCCCCAGGATGAAGGAACCAGCAAGAAGTTACAGCAGTGACATTTGTCAAGACTCGTCCAGGGGCTGGGGATATAGCTCAGTGGAATAAGTGCCTGCCTAGCAAGCGCAGGGTCCTGAGTTTGATCCCCAGTACCGCAAAAAAAAAAAAAAGACTCATCCAGATGTGGATGTGAGAAGCAAAACCCTACCCAAACCCAGAGAGCCTTGGAAAGCACTCACAGCACCCTCTGGAGACAGCCGGTGGCCTTTTGCTGTCCTGGGCAGAGCCAGGCTGCTGCAGTGGCTGGAGGCATCCACGGCCTCACCTCCAGGAGGCTCTCTGGGTCAGGGGAGAGTTCAGTGGAGCCCAAGACTGACATTTCTATCTTCTCTGAGTTTTAGTAGTCATAGGCAACCAGAATTTTCCCAAGTCAGCCCAAGATGCCATTCATAAATGGGCAAGGCCAACTTGGCAAAGCTCCATCAAGGCGGTGACTCAAGTGTGCACATGCACTAATGTGTATTAACACTTTTTATGTTGGGTGCTGTGCCGAGTACTTTACAGAATCATCTCATCCCTTCCTCACAACAGTCTTATAAGGCAAATATTGCTTTTATACCCATTTTACAGATGAGGAATGTGGTGGACTGACAACTGGTGCTCAACTTATAACCCCAGCTGAACTGAGTGAGCGTGGTGCTGGGTGTGGGAGGCCCGCCTGCGGACTGTTGCCAGCAGCAGAAGGCAGAACTGGAGAAGTGAGGCTGTTGAGAGGTGAGTGAAGGCTGTCGGGAGCTGGCAAAAGCTGTAAAGAGCTGTTGGTTCCTTTGGAGGAGCTCATCATGCTGGCTTTCCTCATGGGCTTGGCTGTTTTCATCCTATGAGGAGCTCAGGACCTTGTTGGCACTGAGAATAGCTTCAGTTCCCTTTGGGGGAGCTCTGGTCCTCACTCTGAGCATCACTCCCTGGCTCTGGAGGGGAAGATGGTGCACAGCCAGTCTCCTGGAGAAGCTTGTCACGCTGGCTTTCCTAAGGGGAACTCGGGTGTTCTCATTATCAGACGAGCTTGGGACCTCACTGTCCCTGAGGATGGCTGTGTTACTTTATGGAGGAGCTCTGGTTCTTACTTTGAGTGTCACTTCCTGGCTGCAATGCAGATCCCTCAGTCTGCTAACACAGATCCTTCATCATGCTGGTACAGCGTCTCTAGATTCCACCACTGACCTTTGGGCCTTCCCAGCACAGATTGGTGAAACAGGCCTGCATAAGACATTGTTGTGTGCTCTGGGCCTCCAGTTGGACTCGTTGGAGGCACTGTTACAGGCTGCAGGTCTTCAGCTGGACTCATGTAGGACATTTCTGTGGGACCCAGGCCCTCGGCTGGATTCTCTGGTCTTTAGTGTGTGGACAGATATTCTGCACTCTCGTGTATATCATTCTTTTGGTGACTATTATAAATAATACTATAAACTATGTGTCCTGTACTATATTGTTCCCCTTGCCATAAATGCCAGACTACAACACGGAGCCTGAAGTGCCAAGAGGTAAACATAGTACCCAACATCCGACATCCAGTGAATGGCGCAGTTGGGAGTTCAGCCCAGGCTGTCTCCCTTCAGAGCCTGTGCTCCTGCCTTCATGTCAAAGCAGTACAAACTGAAGGCTGTGGCCACCAATTTAAAGTGTATTTGATCAAAACTTGGATTGCTGGCCTGCCGTGTTTTCCACAGAATTCCACGCGGCTGTGGGACAGTAATTGACCTGGTGCCAACACCACCTTGTGAAGATGCAAGATCTGAGCACAACCAAGACTTTGTTGGGACTTTTTCTTTTTGGCACCGATGTTCATGAGTAGGACCGGGCTGTCGTTTCACTCCTCCATTCTCTTCCCAGCTCTTCCTGATTGCCAGTGAGTCATTGAAAGAATTAGAGGAGCAGGGTAATAGTGAGGTTCCAGCAGAGAAACAAAGGCAGCAGGAGACACAGCTAAGAGGCCTAGCACAGGAACTGGTTGCCATGAGGCGGGGTGGTCGGGGGTGTCTGAGACCCTAGGAAGAGTAGACTGAGCTCTTTGGGTATGGGCTGGAGCTGCAGTCCACCAGCTAGATTTCTTCTCCCAGGGATCCTCGGCTCTGCTCTTAACTCATTCCAGCCAATTGGCTGAGGCCTGTGGAGCCACACTAGGACAATCTCCCTACTTAGTGGTGACCAATGATGGACTTTAGTCTCATCTTCCAAGCACCTTCGCAGGACGCCTGGATTAGTGCTCAGTGGAACCTACTGTGCCTCAGCATCCTGACCTCGAGTGTGCAGGTGCTTTCCTCCACCCAGCAGCGGGTTCGCCAGTCCCACATCCCATTGGCTGTTCTCCACTTCGCTTCTGCCCTCACGCTGGCCCAGAGTTAGCCCAGATTCCAGCAGAGTGCTTCCACTTCAGATGCCATCACAACTGCCCAGTACCACCTGGAGTGCCACTTCTGGCCAACTCGCTGTGAATTTAGGATTCCCATCACCGCCTCTTCAGGTTCAGTGATTGGCTAGAATGGCTGCTAGAACTCAGGACGACACTTTACTGTTCATGCTAAAGCCTGTGACTCAGGAAGAGCTGAAAGAAAGAGATACACAGGGCCATATATAGGCGAAGAGTCGCAGAGCTCCCGTCTTCTCTGGGATGTTACACTTTGGATCCTTTAAGGGGTGGAGCCTAGTGGAGGGCTGTAGGTGACTGGGGGATTGTGGGATCCTAGTCTTTACTTCCTGGTCATAATGCAAGCAGCTCTGCTCTACCACAGGCCTCATTGTGAGCATCACCAAGCTAGACACTTCCTTTAAAAACTCAGAGGGTTCAGGGACATGTTTGTTCTCTTTCAGAATTGGAGGGATTGAAGGATTGAAGGAGATGTCTCAGGGACGGCCTCCCCGACCCCAAAGCGCTTGGGGTGGAACCCAGGTTCTTAGGCACTGATCTATATCCCAGCTGTTCACTCATTCATTTATTTAATTTTGAGACAGAGTCTTGCTAGGTTGTCCTGGCTGGGCTCGAACTTCTGATCCTCCTGTCTCTGCCTCCCAGAGTAGTGGGATTATAGGCATGCACCACCATGCTGGGCTGTCTGCCCTTCTCTGTCATTGAACAGAGATGGCCTTTGTGTCTACCTGCTGGGTAGTGTGCCTAGCTGCTGTTCTGAAGAGGAAGGGGAGACAGCGAGGGGACTGGGAGACCAAGAAGGGACTGTCGCCATCATCAAGGTGAATAGCAGCAGAATTGGAGGCAGCCCTCTGGCCCTGGTCTTCTGACTGTGGACCACAATGTGCCCACTGTCTGACCACTGAATCCTGCTGAAGACAATGAGGACAGCCCCAGCCATGATCTGGTAGGCCTTGGTCTGAGTCTCTGGTCTCTGGCCCAGACAGCCTCGGACTTCTGGCAGGCTCCACCCTCAGGCCTCGCAAGCAGCTGCTTGCCCAGTTCAAGCAATGCTTGCCCACTGAGGTCCTGAACATAAACTGCATAGGGATCCTGCTCTTTGCTTCTACAGGGCTGGGGCTCCTTCTCAGGACTATTAAAAGTACATGAGTTTTCATGGGTATTAGTTTGGAACTGCCAGGAAGACCTTTGGTGACGTGTGGACAGTGCAAGGTATGTGGGTAACAGACACACACACACACACACACACAATCAGAGAAACTGTGCTACGTGTCCTCCCCCGACCACGTGTGCCCACAGCAGGCCACTCTTGGAGTCCAGTGGCGCCGAGGTGAGCAGAGGGCCTTCCCTAGCCCTGTCTCGGGGGTGGCTGGGAAAGGCACAACATGTTACCACAAGACAAGGCTCACAGCCCAGCAGTCACCAGACTTCACTTGTGGCTAGATCTGGGCACAGAATGGAGATGACGTCAGTAGAGCTTCACATTATTTCATCCAATTAACTGAGACTTAATTAGTATTTCCAAAGTGCTTTGAAGATGAGGAGCGCTGCTTATGTGGGGTGGTGGCATGGGGCTAGGTAGTGCCAGGAGCCCTGGCCCTAGTTAGGAAGAGAAGACCTCTGACTTGTGCGGCTGTTACAGACATGTGTGGAAGGCTCTAGGCTCGTTTTCTAGAGCTGCAGGAACAAAGTCCCTCCAGTTGGGTGGCTTAAGCAACAGAAAAGATACCTTGCTGGGTGTGGATGGCACACGCCTGGCATCCCAGCCCTCGGGAGGCTGAGGCAGGAGGATCATTGAGAGTTCGAGACCAGCCTGGGCTACAAAATGAGCTCAGGGCCAGTGTGAGCTGCATATCAAGACCCTATCTCAAAAAGACAAAAAATAAAAGGAACCTCTCCCAGCTCTAGAGAGTAGAAGTCTGAAATTAAGGTGCTGGCAGGGCCATCCTCCTTCAGAACAAGCCTTCCTTGCTGTTCCAGCTTCTGGGGCTCTAGGTGTCCCTTGACTTATGTCCACATTGCCCCAACCTGTGCCTCCATCTCCAAGTGGCTGTGTTCACTTGTGTGTCTGTCTCCATTTCCTCTTATGAGATTCCCATCCTATTGATTAGGACCCACCCTAACCTTAACTTGATGATGTCTACAAAGAGCCTGTTTCTCAGTAAGGTCACACTCATAGGTCCCACAGGTTAGGATGTCGATAAGCCTGTTAGAGGGACACAGTATAATGCACAACAGTGCCCATCTGCTCTCCGGTGGCCAGTGAGCATGGCTGTCCTGTGAGCTGCCCTGCCTCATCTTTCTTCACCTGTACAACCTAAGCACCTTAGGGGCCTTGGGTCTCACCCCTGCCTTTCTTACAGGCCTCTGCCACGGCAGACTTGGCATCAGTACCACCAAGGCCCATACTGGAAGCGCCTTTGGTTGGGCTATTGATAGATGGCCTTTGGCTGGGAGGCCTCAGCTGAACCTCTGAGTGTCACTCCCCTATTGCTAATCCTGGTCCCAAACAGGGTACCAAGAGGCACGTGCAAGTCCAAGTGCCACATCTGGTACAACTTGAGGTGCAGAGCTGGTATCAGAGGTTCTGATCCTGAGCCTGCCTGTGGCAGTTCTGGGACAAGCACTGGCTCACCTGGGTCCCTGGATTTGTAGGCTGATCCTCCCACACTTCTCAGCAGCATCCTACCCATGATCTCTGTACAGGTTTTGCAATTAGTTGGTGCCTACCTGGTAATTTTGGCAGACAGGGCTCAAACAACCTAACGCGGTTTTCTCAAGGTCCTTGGCCTATTGAAAGTCAAGCAGGGGCTTTTGTGAGGTAGGTTGGAGCATCCGGTAGGCAGCCCCTTGGGCACTTTACCGAAGGGCTGGCCTCTCCTAGCCAGCTTGCCTGGCTGCTCCACCCTGGATTTGTGGCGGTGCAACATGTTAGGACCTGTGTGCCTTTTGAGCCATCTTCCACCCAGGACCCAGTATCCTTCATGTCTCAGCAGCCTGCTCAGCGCCCTCCTTTGTGTCTCCTGGAGAGGTCAGGCAGATCAGCTCGACTCAGCTCTGCTGTCTGAGTGCATCCTCACTCACTCCCTGGTGCTGAGCTTCAGACAGAACCCTGTGCCTGACTGGTTTTGCCCAGGAAAACTTTGGAGACTAGGGTGCTCCTCTGCCAGCAGCCAGAGGAGCCCCTTTCTAGGCTTCAAGTACCCCACTAACCACTGCGGTAGGACGAAAAGTGGTCCCCCGAAGATGTCCACTCCCTAAGTGCCCAGGACTTGTTAGTATTATATGGCAAAAACGATTTTGTAGATGTGATTAAGGATCTGGAAATGAAGAGACGGTCCTAGATTATTGGGTGGGCCCAAGGTGTAGTCTTGTGTCCTCACCAGGGCAGGCACTGAGTGCAGAGCTTGGGGTGATGGGCTTTAAAGATGAAGAGGCCACAAGTCAAGGAAAACAGATTTCCACTAAAGCTAAAACAATGCCAAATAAATGGATTTCCCACTCAGAGCCTCCAGAAGCAACTAGCCCCAATGACATATCTTGACTTTAGCCCAGTGAAACCAGATTTTGAGCTTGTGACCGCCCCCAAGATACAAGAAAATAAATCTGCATTGTCTTAAGGCATTGAATTGGTAGTACCTTGACAGAGCAACTGTGGGGGAACATAGAACTAGTGCTCTTGTTCAGCACCGAGGCAGAGGGTTCTGAACTAACCTGAGAGAGCAGCAGAATGCTGGGTTGAGGAGCTGCCAGCTGGGGTCCAGTCCCAGCTCTGCCCCTAACTACATACAAAGTGGAGAGAATAACAGACCTTGACGGGCTCACCAGACTTGTCGCCAGGGTCAGAGGAGAGAGTACCTGGTTGTGTCCTTCACTATAGCATCAAATGCACTGGCTGGCTGCGGGGGGCACTCCTCCACACAAACCTGCTACTATCACCTTGCTCAGCATTCATCCTTGGCCCTTCCTCCAACCCCCTCCTATCAAAAGCATTCAAACAAATCTGGGGTCTCCTTGGCATGCTGGTTGGGAGCTGGAGAGACCCCCAAAGGTCTGAGGAAATATGCCCTTAAGAACACCACCATCAAGAAAGTGGATGGAAGGAGAAAGGAAGGAAAGGAAGAAAGGAAGGAAGGCAGGAAGGAAGGCAAGGAAAGAATGAAACGAGTTTCACGGGCAGGATGTGACCTCTGTTTTGGGAACGAGTGAGCCACCCGCTGGGAAGGTGCTGTCTCATGCCCAAAGCTCCCTATGGCCACTCAGCCTAGTTGTGGTCACTTGTGATTTCTCACTTTCCTAGCTCAGGAACTCCATGAAATCTCATGTCTATGAGGTATGATTGAAAAATGCAGTTAATGTTTTTCCTTTTCTTTTTATAAAAATTATAAAAGACACATTGCTATTAATCCCACACAGTTCAAATCCCCTTATCCCATCTTCCTTGCGGCTTTCTGAAGCAGGTCTGGAAGTCCCCTTTCATGAGGGTCTTTGGTTGAATTTTTGTGGCCACCTCCAGGTCCTGCATTGATCCAGAATGTTTATCTTTCTGGTCATTTTGATCTTGGGGAAGAGTCAGAAGTCTTAAGGTGCCACACCCAGTGAGTAAGGTGGGTGAGGACATGCCGGCGCGTTTGTACAGCTGCCCCCATGCACTGCTTCCTCTCACACTTTACCTGCCATCCGGACACAACTGTCAGCAAGCCACTCTTCCAGGTGAAGAAATCCCAGCACCTGACCCCTGCCGTGTCACCTCCTCCCATCTCATCACAGCCCTGGGGCGGGCCCCTTATTCTGGAGGCTGGCATGCCATTCCTCTTCTTTTTGTATTTTCTTCAAAAACGTACATTTTCATTGTATGTGATTTAGCAGGAACCATGCTCCCATTTTAGGTATTGTGTTTGTACGAGTTCACGTTTGCAGTAAGGAGCGTTCACGCTCCTTTTGTGGCATTGGTCCATGCGCGTAATGCACCTCAGTTCTGTTCCTGTTCTCAAGCTGGCTAAGCTGACCTCATCCTTCCAGAGCTGCCTCAGGGGTCACCTTTGCCTTCACACCCTTCCTTTTATCACCCCTCTTCCCTCTGTGCATACACTGTTAGCCATTCTTTTTTAAGATAAAATTTTAAACACTGTAATAAAATACACATGACCTAACAGTTACCATCTTCAGTATTTTCTAAATGTATAATTTGTGGCACTCAGCACATTTACACTGCTGTACAACCATCCCCCACGGTGCACCCATAAAACCTTTTTCATCTCAACTGAAACTCTGCTTCCAGCCCCTTCCCCTCAGCCCCTGCTGCCACCCTTCTACTTACTGTCTCTGTGGATTACATGGAATCACATGGGATTTGTCCTTTCAGAACTGGTTTATTTTACTCAGCATAATGTCCTCAAAGTCCCAGAATTCCCTTCTCTTCTAGGCTGGATAATATCCCATGGTACAGATACAGCACATTCCTCTCCTGGCGGCACCTGGCTTGCTTCCACCTTTGGGCTACCAGGAGCAATGCCGCTGTGCACGTGAATGTGCGCCTATCTTGAGACCTTGCTTTTGATCGTTTTGGATGTAAACGCAGGAGTGCGGTTGCTGGGTAACATCATAATTCTTTGTTTAACTGTGGGGCAGAGCCATGTTGTTTTCTTACTAGCTGCACTGTTTTACATTCCTATTAGCATTGCGCAAGGAGTCCTCGTCCTCACCAATACTGTTTTAAAAAATAACAGCTCTTTTGATGTGTGTGTGAGTAGATGTTGATTTGTACTTACTTAATGATTAATCGTGCTGAGCATCTTCTCAAATTCTTTTCAGTCTCTTGGTCATCTTTTTTGTCTTGGCTGTGGACTGAACCTAGGGCTTCACACTGAGCTGCATCCCCAGACTGTTTTCACTTTTTATTTTGAGACAGGGTCTCACTAAGTTGGCCTAGCTGGCCTCAAACTTTCAATCTTCCTGCCTCAGCCTCCTGAGTGGCTGACTATCTCTCAATCATTCTTAAAACAGAGTTGGCAAATTTTTACTGTGAAAGTTGAAAAGTAAATATTTTAGGCTTTGTGGGACAAACTAAATTCTGCCATTATTGCAAACAAGTACTCATAGATAACACGTGTGCAAGAGGTTGTGATTGTGCACTACCAAGACACTTAACAAAAAGCAGATAGCAAGAAATATTTGAGCCCAGTTTCATCATTTACCACCCATGCTCTTAGGACAAGCAGCACTTGGGTTGTTAACTTTGGCATTTAATTTCTTCTGCAGACTGTGAGCTCTTTGAGGGCAAGGGCTTTATCTTGGTCACTTCTGCACCCTTTTGGATATAATGGGCACCCAGCAAATATTTTCTAATTGATGTTCCCCCTCTGTGCCTCGGAGGGCAAAGCTGGTAATGTGTATGTGTGTGTGCTTCAGTATCTCCTATAGAAGTCATCTCAAAATCTCAACAGTTGGCTTGGGCATGGTGGTTCATACCTGTAATTCCATCTACTCCGGTGGCTGATGGAGGAAGATCTTGAGTTCAAAGCCACCTAGGGAAACTAAAAAATAAACAAATGAGTGAATAAAGAGTTGCTGAGAGACAGGCTACCTTGGCCCTCTCCCCATACATAGGTCATTCTATATAGTTCTCTGGAAAATCCTCAGAGCTAAAGGAACAGGCACTGGTAACTGCCCTTCAGGGCCCTTGGCCGTGGTTTCTTTTCTCTAGGGCTCCCTCAGCTGGCCAATACAGGAGTTGCTACCTTTCTCTACTACAGGAGAAAGGAGTCCCCGAAACCCAGGGGCCGATAAGGGATGGATGCTCACCCCTCTAAGGACCTGACCCAGAGGAGTACAGTGGTTTTGTAGGGGATCTGGGCAGCTAGGCCATGGCTCCTGTGTGACTGATGAAGACGCAGGAAGCCACAGGACAAAGGCCTGCAGGGAGACCATGTTGGACACAGGTGCTGTTGGGCAGGGAGCAGAAGGGGTAAGGGGTGCCTCACAGCAGAGGGGACAGCTTTCTACCAGCGTGGCTGGCGCAGGTAGCGAGGCAAGAATGCCTGAGGGGCAGGAAGCCTAGAGTCCTTGTCAGAGGCCAGAAAGTGCACCAAGCCAGGCTCCGAGTGGGTTCCAGTCCTTTCCTGTTCAGAGTCATGGACTCCATGTCGTAAGAGCTGACTCCAGCACACATAGACAGGGGTGCCACTGTGCCCCAGGCTTGTCTCTCTTGGACCCGCCCTGCAAAAGCTGGCCACAGTCCTCTTTGACGAGCTGGTGAAAGCTGCGTGCTCTCTCCTGCCAAAAGATACACACACAAAGGCTCTGTCTACGTCACAGGGTCTCCAGAGAAACCCACAAGGGCCAGGCCTGGGACCTGTGCTTCAAGCAGTCCAGCGGGCTTCTTCCTTCCCCGCTCTTCAGCCGTTGGTGGCGGCTGCGGCTCACACTAGGATTCCAAGCCGGGAGACAATTGCCTGTGTTTCCTGAGCACCCATTTTGTGCCACAGACACACGGGTAAGGGTCAAGAGCCTGCCCCAGGCTGGGAAGCCAGGGAAGATAGACTCAGGGCCAAGGGTGTAGAGGGGCAGCCGGGCATGACAGAGCGGGAGCAGGAACAGTTGCTCGGTTGGCTGGCCAGCGGCAGGTGGCACGGAGGACAATAGGGACCTGCCACTGCACTTCCGGAGAAGAGGACCTTGCTGCTCTAGGCTGGACACCAGGGGTGTGCAGAGGCTGGGTGAGGGCAAGGGCCAGGAGGGGTGACAAATCAGCTGGCCTAAGTGCTGAACTAAGTGCAGTGTCTGGGGAAGGAAGAGGACTGAAACCAGAGATCACCCAACGGGCGTGCAGCAGCTGGCACTGGCTTTCGGCTATCCCTAGGCTGGGAGCCGACTTTCCAGGCGGGAAGGGTGACACAGGACAGGCACAGAAAGTCATTGTAGGCCCTCGCCCTTCAGGAACCGACTGGGTAGGGGTGGCCCCAGAACCTGGACCTGCAGTGGCCAAGGGGAGGCTCCAGCTGGGCTGGGTCCTGGGGAGCTACTCCAGTGGCCTGGAGCCGTCAGCAGGGCTGGTGGGCAGGGGTGACTCACCCTGTCTCAGTTCAGCAAGAACTGTCGGGGGCCAGAGGCTGTGGCAGATGAACTCTCTCCAAAGGTGTTGGCAGTCGGGTAAGTGGGTCCGAGTGAGGAATGCAGGGAAACTCAGGGAGTTGACGCCTTCCCCAGCCCTCTGGGCACCACTCTGGGGCCGCGCTGCCCAGGTTCCCCCTGGACGGGGTGTACCTGCAGGCCCACCCGCTGCACAGGGCACCCTCCACTTCTTTTTGGAACTTGGAACAGTTTCATTATGGATCAGCTTGTGTGGCCCAGGAGTTTCCACCCACCCAAGAGCTGTGTGGTACCCAAGAAATCCGCGACTGCAGAAGTGAGGAAGGGGGCACCAGGACTCTGTCATGGGGATGGAAAAGTAACCCAGAACAAGGTGGGAATGGTGGGACCATCCAGAGTGCAACCAGAGGGCTGCTAGCATTAACTCAGGAAGCTACGAGGCCAGTCCAGTCCCCAGGGCTCATGAGCAAGGCCTGCTAGCTTCATGTCCTCCAGGTGCCAACCCCCTCCGCAGGCCTGTGACTTCTCTGGGCCACCTGCCCCACACAGGGAGGCAGGGTGATTTTCTTGACTCTTTCCCTCCAATGTGCAAACTGTCCACTGTGGAGACTGCCACAGGTTTCCCGTACTTCAAGGCCCACCTCATCACATCACCCTGTGCAAGCTGAACTTTGAACACGTCACTCATGCCTGCAAGGATGGGGCCTCGAGAACTCCAGTGCTCTAACAGCCTTACAGGCAGAGACTGTCTCACTTGGGTTCATAGCCCAGTGGCCCAGCGTCCCAGCTCACACCCCAGCAACACACCCAGCAAGGCTTGTGGACTGCGTTTATTCTTGCCTCCGCTTGGATGCAGGTGAGCAATCATTTCAGTTAGTCTGAAAAGAAACCAGTTTTGGGGACAAATCATCACCAGGAAATAGAAAAGGCTGAAGGGTTATTTGTGCTGTGCCTTGAGGCGTCTATGAACATGAGCGGCAGTGACAGTCCTCGCGGCACCACCATCTCAGGGGCTCTCTGCTCTCCAGCTGTCCCCCAACGCCTCATGTCAGGAAGAGCAGCTGAACCCCGGAAGCAATCACCGCTTACCACTACAAGCAACAAGACTGTAATGATGAAGAGGAATGTTTTATTAAAAAGCAACACAGGCCGGCACCGGGACAAGTCCTCTAAAGATGAGGAAGTCTGGAATGTCAACAACCAGTGGCCTTTTCTTGCCCCGGGGGTTGGAAAATTACAGTTGTTTATACTTTTTGTGCTCTAAACTACGTGGATATGAAATATACATTTGAAGTCTCACACCTATCTACAACTTTTGCCTTTCTTCTAGGGTACTGTGAAGACGCAGTTCCCTGAGTAGTCTAGTGGCTTCCACTCTAGTATTGGTTTGCATGGAAATAATCTGATTTCTCATTCTCCATCTGCAAATGGGTTGTCTCTTTCCTGCAGCTTTGGTTACATACAAGGCCACAGGCATAAACGGGTGACCTCAGGGGGTGGCTGCTACGATAGGGAACGCGAGCGAGGAGAGGAGAGAAGAGGAGCGGGGGGAGAAGAAGAAGAAAGGGGAAGAGAGAGAAAGAGAAAACAGAGTAACAGAAGGCGAAGCTACGCTCTCCTGTAAGAAACCCCAATCTCCTGCGGGGAAGGAAGGAACGCCTGCTGTTCTCGCCACCCTCTTGGTCAGAGTAGGCAGGGTACACTCTCGCCGGACTCATAAGAGGAATCCAGCCTCACAGGGAGCTCATCTGAAGGCCATTACTCGGTGAGTGCCAGGGGAAGAGTTCCTGGGCGCGCGTGCGGCTGGCCAGCCCTCGGGGCCTCATTTTACTTTCCGAAGGTGGTGGAAGCTATGCACGGTCTTCTCCACAGCCTCATCCATGCTGACCAGAGGCCTGTAGCCCATTAGCTTCTTCGCTTTCTCGCAGCTATAGTAGTGGAATGTGCCTGCCAGCGCGACCCGCATGGGTGTGAAAGTGGGCTGCATTTGGATGATGGGACTGACCAGCGTCACCAGCAGGGACAGCAGGAGGGCCAGGTAGTAGGCTACCCAGTAGGGGATGTGGTACTTGGGGGGCTCATAATTGAGGCCTTTCAGGATGTGGGACAAGAAGGTCCAGAAAGGGATGGGCTCGTCATTGGTGATGTGAAATGCCTGGAGAGGGAACGAGAGGTTAGGAGTTAGCTGCCCATGACTTTTACTGTGAGAACCCAGAGGCCGCCCTGCCATCTGCCAGCCTGCCCTGGCCCTTCAGCAGGGCAGCTAAACAGGGAGGCATCCACCATGCCACTTCACATGCCTGCTTGCAACTGTGTCCACTGGCAGCATTCCGGGCAGGGGTAAAGGTGATGCCCACGTTAGCTATGGGCTAGGACTTTCAGTGACACTTCGCCTGCCCTGGGAAAGTCTATCTGTTAATTTAGCAACTGCCAATCATGGTAAGACTCATCTTATCCTTGGATGCAAGGTGGGTCCTATTACATTTTTCGAATATGAT
>PVLD010033185.1:0-13917 GCA_004027595.1 Dinomys branickii
CTTCCTGCCTCAGCCTCCCGAGTGCTGGGATTACAGGTGTGCACCACTACACCAGGCCCTCTTCTGTTTTTAGAGATAGGACCTTACTATGTAGTTCAGGACCACACTATCACGTCACTATAAAGATTCACTATGGGGCTGGGATATAGCTCAGCGGCACAGCACCTGGATGGCAAGCTGCAAGGTCCTGAGTTCAATTCCCAGCACCTCCCCCAAAAACCCCAAACAAACAGAAAAGATTCACTATGAATAGAGGACAAAGGTAAGAAATTCTTGGGCCAACCCCATTGCTCCCTGGATAAATGTCCTCCCATTTCCAGTCATTTCTGTTAGCGTTGTGCCAGGTAATCAGCCTTTTGGAAATATGCCCTAAGGTGGCCTGGTACTCCTTTCTACCTATCTACACCTTTGCTCAGAATCCTTTAGGTCAGGGCCTTTCGCTCCTGGGAATAGGGGTGCATGAGCCCACAGATACTGTTTAACACTCCTTGCAGCAATACAGGGCATTATCACAAATGTTGGTGAATTTAGTATTCAGTGGGCGAGCATCAAAAGGATTCTGCAGGAATCCCTCCTGCGACAGGTCCCCTCTTTAATTCAGGGGTGAAACTCTCACTACATTTTACTACCTGCTATAGAGCTCTTGTTCCATCTTTTCCCATGAACTGAGAATCCACTCCCTGGCTGCCCCTGGGTTGCTTAGCCTACATTTATGCTGCTCTACTCCAGAATTCCTCTCTGAATTCCTGCAGGGTCCACTCCGGCCCATCTCTTTGTGAAATCACCCCTTGTTCTTGACACCAGGTCAAACAGCTTTGTAGCATCTCAATTCTCAGCACCATTCAGAAGCTGGTGCATCTTAATGAGTTCTTCTCTTAATCTCTTTTCAAAGGGGCTCCAATCCTTAATTTCGCTAACTTTCTTTTTAATTATTTTAGCCCCTTGTGTCATTCCTTTGGCCTCAGACCATCCCTCCTTAGTTTAAAGGTCACATTATTTTGGTTGACAAAGTGCATAGGGTTGTATGCATCTGGCCTCGAACCCACTAGCAGGACCGGGCGCTGTCTGTCTTCCATTTCTTTCACTCAGTGTTGGAATATACCTTGAGGTTCAGAATGTAATCTTTGCCCTCAAGAAGTTTTTAATCAATGGGTAAAATGGCAAGGTTGTCAGCATACAATAGACTATAAGTATGCTATAGGGTGTTAAAGTTATAAAGGACTCAAGGCCAGCCTGAACTCCTAGCAACACCCTGTCTCAAAAAGAAAAAAAAAATTAAGAGATAAAGTTACAAGGGGGTATTAGAAATATTTGAGAGGCCAGGTGTGGTGGTGCATCCCTGTAACCCCAGCACTCGGGAGGCTGAGGCAGGAGGACCGAGACCAATCCGGGCTACAAAGTGAGCTCAAGGCCAGCCTGAATTGCATAGCAAGACCCTGTCTCAAAAAAGGCACAAAAAAAAAAAAAAAGAAAAGAAAGAAAGAAATATTTTAGTATAGTTGCTCTTTTTAGAGATAAATTCAAAGGAGAAAATATTTGGCATATGTTGAAATGTGTGGAGGGTTCTGCCCAAGCAAGATGTCTCTTGAATTTGTGAAAACTGCAATTACTATCTTTATTCACCGCTTAAAAGCATAAAACCTTTTTAAAATCTATTTATTTATTTATTTTGGTCTTTTTTTTTAGACAGGGTCTTCCTATACAATTCCAACTGGCCTTGAGCTCACTTTGTAGCCCAGGCTGGTCTCGAACTCTGAACAATCTTCCTGCCTCAGCCTCCTGAGTGCTGGGATTACAGGCATATGCCACCAAACCCAGCTTGAATTTAATATGAACTAATTTAGAAACAATTTTTATGCCAACACTTGGGAGGCTGAGGCAGGAGGATCACTGTAAATTTGAGGCCAGCCTGGCATACAAAGTAAATTCAAGGCCAGCCTGAACTACATAGAGAGACCCTGTCTCAAAAAAGAATTTTTTTTTTAGACTTAAAGTGACACTTGGTAGGAAAAGCTACATAATATAACAGCAAGAACAATGTAAGATTCAGAAGAGTTAAAATTCTAATTATAAAATTTTTGTTGTTGTTTTGTTTGTTTGCTTCTTTGTTTTGGGATAGGGTCTGGCTGTGTAGGTCAGACGAGCCTTGAACTCACTATGTAGCCCAAGCTGGCCTCAAACTTGTGGTGATCCTCCTGCCTCTACCTCTCAAGTGTTGGGATCACAGTCATGTGTCAAAACACCTGGCTTTATAGTATTTTAAAATTAATTAGCCGGATGTGGTTGCGCACACCTGTAATCCCAGCACTCAGAAGGCTGAGGCAAGAGGATCGTTGCAAGTTCGAGACCAGCCTGGGCTACAAAATAAGCTCAAGGCCAGCCTAAACTGCATAGTCAGACCCTGTCTCAAAAAAGATGACAATCAATCAATCAATCAATCAATAAATAAATAAAAATTTAGCCAGGTGTGGTGGCACATACTTGTAATCCCAGCACTCGGGAAGCTAAGGTAGGAAGATTGTTGTGAGTTAGAGGCCAGCCTGGGCTACAAAGTGAGTTCAAGACCAGCCTAAACTGCACAGTGAGACCCTGTTCCAAAAAGGAAAAAAAATAAAATAAAATTAATCAAATTTCAGCTGAGTGTGTTAGCTCACACCTGTGATCCCAGCACTCGGGAGGCTGAGGCAGGAGGATCACCACCTGGACTACATAGTGAATTGAAGGCTAGTTTGGCCTATATGGCCAGACCCTGTATCAAAAGTAAATAAATAAATAAATAAATAAATAAAATTTCTTCTGACACATGACACATTCTACTTCACTTGACAACAAATGAAGCAGAGCTTCTTGCTTTTGCATAGCTGAAAACCTCAGGGGAACTATAAATGTAATGGGAGGAGACCCGCTGGGAGAAAAGAAAAAGTGGGGGGCACCTTGTGTCACCCTGGTTCTGACAGTGTAAATTTGGAAGATGAAACCTAAGGAAAAGATGCTCCTTGGGGATGCAGCTCAGTGGCACAAGCCCCTGCCTGGCAAGGGCAAGGTCCTGAGTTTGATCCCTAGTACCAAAACAATAAATAAATAAATAAAAAGATGTTCCTGATAAAGTGTAGACTAAAGTGAGCTTTGTTGTCTTCCTGCACTACCAAATCATTGGTGCATATTGTCTTACTTTTCTCTTATTGCTGAGACAAAATACCTAATGCCCAGAATTAAGGAAAGGTTTGTTTAGCTCACAGTTTGTGGAGGTTTCAGTCCATACTGAGCTGGTTCCAAGGCAGGATGGCACATGGCAGAGGGCAACAGTTCAAGGCAGCAGTAAACAGCAAAAGCAGCAAGAGCAGAATTGGAGGAGCAGAGAACAGCCTCTTTCCCTCCCTTATATTGTATGCAGGCTGCCCGCCCCAGGGCAGGTGTAGCTCTCACACCCATCATCCCAGCATTGGACCAAGAATCAATCGAAAACTCTAGAAGCCCAGCCCATGACTGTATGAGGCTTTGGAGCGACATCCACACACAAGCCATGAAAAATATGAGGGCTACTGAAAGTATCCTGATCTACTGGCCCATCCTGCAGAGCCAAACAACAGGTGTTAGTGACCCAGATATTAAACTAGTTGTAGAAAAGACAGATCTTCAGCCCCAGTACTTGGCAGTAAATTAGGAACTCTGAAAATATCTCTAATGGTTCTGTTCCAGTTTAGGACCTTCCAGCCTGTAGGGCACATCCCACCTGCCCATTTGACTTTTTCCTTTTATTTTGTTTTCCTTTGTTTTTTGAGACAGGGTCTTGCTATGCAGTTCAGGCTGAGCTTTAACTCAACTCACTGTAGAGCCCAAACTGGCCTTGAACTCACAGCAATCCTCCTGCCTCAGCCTCTCCCAAGGGCTGGAGTCACAGGCGTGCGCCACCACACCCAGCTTCTACGTGCCCATTTGAATCCCAACTTGCAGCTAAGCTTTCCGAGCTCAAGGCTGGATGTGAACTGTGGAAAGCAAGTTGATACCATGCATCCATGGTATCATGCCTGTGTTTACCTCCACTCCTGTAACTTGCAGCAGAGATCACTGTTTCCTGCTGACCCTTGCGGCTGAGACCAGTGTGGCTGTGACAGAACCATCCAAGAGATGCGCTTCTGGGCACTGCAGTGACAGCTCATCCGTGGTAGGAGAATGAAAGACTGTACAAATGATAAAGCAGGATTATTCCCCAATTTAGGGCTGAAGGACTGAAGCCTATTGGATGGTGACTGGGAAAGGCCTGCACAATTGCCGTGTGTGTGTGTGTGTGTGTGTGTGTGTGTGTGTGTGTGTGTGTGGTTCACTGGGAATATTTTCATTTTTGTTTTTGTTTTTGTTTTGTTTTGTTTGAGACAGGGTCTCAGTATACAGTTCAGGCTGCTCTTGAACTCACTATGTAGCCCAAGCTGGCTTCAAACTCAAAGTGATCCTCCTGCCTTGGCTTCTCTAGTACTGGGATTACGTGCATGTACCACCTCACCTGGCTGTTCCTGGGAAATGGACCCAGGGACTTGGCACTGAGCTATATCCCCAGCCCTTTTTAAATTTTCATTTTGAGACAAGGTCTTACTAGTTGTTAAACTGCCTAGGTAGGGCTTAAATTTGAGCTCTGCCTGCCTCAGCCTTCCAGAGTGCTGGGATTATAGGCATATATCACCGTGCCCGGCTATTCTAACCTTTCACTTTTTATTTTTTTGAGACTGGCTCTTGCAGTCCTCCTGCCTCGTCCCTTTGAGTAGCTGGAATTACAGGCATATGCCCCTGCACTTGGCCATATGTTTGTGTCTGGTGGTGTTCTAAATGGAACCCAGGGTCATATGTATGCTGAGCATATGTCTACCACTGGGCTACACCCTCAGATAGAGACTTAACCCCCTCAGGTCTGTTAAGCATTTCTTCACCTCTGGTACAAAAAAGCAAAGATAGTATCTCCCAGTCTCTCGTCCTATTGTTCTTTCCTTCACATACAACATTTCAGTACTTTCAACTGGCATAGGGGGCATGATGGCATGTGCCTGTAATCCCAGCACTCGGGAGGCTGAGGCAGGAGGATCCTCGTGAGTTTGAGACCAGCCTGGGCTACAAAGTGAGCTCAAGGCCAGTCTGAACTGCATAACAAGACCCTGTCTCAAAAAGACAAAAAACAAAAAAACAAAAACAAAAAAAAAACTGGTATTGTGGTGCTTTCATGGTAATCCCAGGACTCTGGGAGGCTGAGGCTGGAGGATCCCAAATTCAAGCCTAGCAATTTAGCAAGACTTTCTCTCAAAATAAAAATAAACCAGATGTGATGACACATACCTACAATCCTAATACTTGGAGGCTGAGGCAAGAGGATCACCATGAGTTTGAGGCCAGTCTGGGCTACATAGTGATTTAAAGCCAGCCTGCACTACAAAGAGAGACCCTGTCTCAAAAAAATAAAATAGACAGCCCTGGGGACATAGTTCAGTGCAATGGTTCTGGGTTAAATTCCCAGTACCTGACAGGAAAGAGTTTCATTAATCCTAATAAGTAGAAAGAAAACCTTAAAAAAAAACAAGAAAAAGAAAGGAAACTTTGCGCTGATTGCTGGTTTGCTGTCTGGGTATTGGCTTAGATGAACCTCTGCCTACTGGTTAGAGTCCCTTAAGCAGTAAGTATGGAGGCAGGTGTCCTGCTGCCCTTAGGTAACCATGGGAACTATAAAAATGGTACTATGGGATACCAGATTTCGTTCTCATTGGCTTCCAGTCCCATTGCCTCTGAGATGAAAATATGATTCCCAACTGCGGCAACTCCATCAGTCCAGTTGGAAGATGGGTGCCCCCCCCTTCCTTGTTCTCATGGGGTGAGAGAGACTGCTGCGCTGGTCAGTGATGAGCCCGGGAGGTGAGGGTCAGGGAAGCCCCATGGGAGCAGCTTCTGAGTATGCTGATGTGTAATAGGTATCGGTGATGACACAAAAAAACGTGGAAAGAAACAGCCGGGCACGGTGGCGCACGCCTGTGATCCCAGCACTAGGGAGGCTGAGGCAGGAGGATCATTTTGAGTTTGAGACCAGCCTGGGCTACAAAGTGAGCTCGAGGCCAGCCTGAACTGTATAGCAAGACCCTGTCTCAAAAAGACAAAAAACAAAACAAACAAAAACCCACAAAAAACAAGAAGGGCTCAGGAGGGAGACCAGTACATAGACCCTGGGGGCAAAGTCCAGCAAAACACACACACACACACACACACACATACACACACACACACACATGGTGCATGCAAACTAAATGAACACACCAGAGCACGCTTCCTGGACAGGAGAGGCTCCAGGGCAATGTACAGGACCCAGTGCCAGCTGGATGGAGAAGGCAGAAGCAAAACGCAACGGGAAGAACGAGCCAAGCGGTTCAGAGCTCCTGGTGTGCAGTGGTAGAACTGGGAGACTCCACAGGTCAGCAGCAGCCAGGGCAGGAAGGGCCTTGAGTGCCAAGCTCAGACTTTGAGCTTTATGCTAAAACACTTAGGGAAGTCACTGAAAGACTTTAAAAAACACAATGATACCAAATGACTTTTTTGGAACAGGAGTGTAGCTCCATGATAGAGCATGTGCTTAGCGCGCAGAAGGTCCTGGTTAAATTCCCATGCCAAAGAATACACTGATTTTTTTTTTGAGACACGGTCTAAACCAGGTGTGGAGGCACACACCTGTAATCTCAGCACTCCAGAGGCTGAGGCAGGAGGATCACTGTGAGTTCAAAACCAGCCTGGGTTACAAAATGAGCTCAAGGCCAGCCTGAACTGCATAGTGGGACCCTGTCTCAAAAAGACAAAAACAAAAAACAAACAAAAAAAAGAGACACCATCTACCGGTGCAGTCCAGGCTAGCCTCGACCTTGAGGTAATGTGGTGATCCTTCTGCCTCAGCCTCCAGAGTGCTGGGATTACAGGTGTTCACCACCATGCATGGCCTTCATTTTTAAAAATAAATTTAAAAATTTAAAATTATTATTAATATGAATATTACTAATATAAAATTTATTTTGTATTTACAGTATATAATGCTTACATTCATTGTGAAGAGTTCGTTCATGTACATAACACACCTTAATTCTTCTTACTTCCCCTCCCCCTCTTCTCCCTGCCCCCCTCCATTTTATTGGTAAACTTATTTTAACTGACACATGAAAACATAAAAATTGCACATGCTTATGGGATACCCAGTGATGTTTCAAAATATATATCCATTGTATGTATGGTAGGGTCCTAGGGATTGAACCCAGGGTCTTTGCACTGAGCTACACAGCTAGTTACACTCCCATCTCTTTTTTATTTTTTATTTTGAGATAGGCTAAATTGCCCAGGCTGGGCTTAAACTCTCTTGCCTCAGCCTTCTGAGTCACTGAGATTATAAGTGAGAGCCACTGCATCTGGTTGTGTAATGCTTAAATCAGATTAAATATATCAAAAAGAAGATTAAATATATCTACCTCCTTAAAAATTTATCATTTCCTTTTTTTTCTTTTTCTGTGTTTTTGAGACAGGGTCTCCCTATGCAGTTCAGGCTGGCCTTGAGCTCACTTTGTAGCTCAGGCTGGTCTCAAACTCGCAATTATCCTCCTGCTTCAGCCTCCTGAGTGCTGGGATTACAGGCGTGCACCACCACGCCCAGCAAAAGTTTATCACTTCCTTGACAGTGAAAACATTCAAACTTTTTTCTTCTGGCTTTGTGTAATGTATAGTACATTTTCAGTATCTAAACTGATCTTTAGAGATAGGGTTTTGGTTCAGTGACAGAGCAATTGCCTAACATGCGTGAGACTTTGGAGTCCATTCCCAGCAGTGCAAAAATAAACAAAAAGTTTTTAAATTAATTTTTGCCAGGCATGGTGACACACCTGTACTCTCAGCACTGGGGCAGGGGTGAGGGTGAGAAGATTACCACGAGTCCAAGGCCAGCCTGGGCTACATAGTGACTTGAAGGCAAGGCTGAATTACATAGCAAGATCCTATCTCAGAAAAAAATTTAAAAACTAGCCAGGTGTGGTGGTGCACACCAGTAATTCCTGCACTTGAGAGGCTGAGGCAGAAGAATTGCTGAGCCGAGTGTGGTGGTGCACGCCTGTAATCCCAGCACTCAGGAGGCTGAGGCAGAAGGATCATTGCGAGTTCGAGGCCAACCTGAGCGACAAAGTGAGCTCAAGACCAGCCTGAACTGCATAGGGAGACCCTGTCTCAAAAAGACAACAAACAAACAACAACAAGAACAATAAAAACAGAAGGGTTGCTGAGAGTTGGAGGCCAGGCTAGGATACACAGTGAGCTCAAGGCCAGCCTGCACTACAAAGGAAGATCCTAAAAAAAAAGAAAGAGTCGCAAATTCATTTAATTCAGGCAGAAAACAATGAGATCCTAGACCAGATCAAAAGAAACGGAGCAAGGGGGGGAATCACGACACAGATTTACAATCACAGGCTTTGGGGACTGATCTGCCCAGTGCTTAAGAGGCTGGCGCCCAGATGACTTGCACAGGGAGGGATATCAGTGCCTGGCTCGAGGAATGTCACTTTTGAGAGGGTCAGAAGTAACCTCGAGGCACTGTGTGCAGCGAGGGTGGACTCTGGTCAGCAGCTGCAGGCACAAGACCAGGGAGGTCTGGGCAGGCGCTGCAGAGGCTACCAGCTGTGAGCGCACATGTGCAGGAGCAGTGCAGTCCCTGAGGGAAGGTACAGGCAAACATTTGAGACTTCATAATCCTACTGAGCCTTGTCAAGTTTCTTCCTCTTTTTATTATTTTTTTTAATTTTTTAATGTCTTTTTTTTTTGTCTTCTTGAGATAAGTCTCGTTATGCAGTTCAGGCTGCTCTTAAACTCACTATATAGCCCAGGCTGGCCTCAACCTCAAAGTGATCTTCCTGCCTCAGCCTCCCAAGTGCTGGGATTACAGGCATGTGCCACCACACTCAGCAGTTCTTCTTTTATTTTTTTTTAATGTATGTGGTTCTGGGGATTGAACTTAGGGCCTTGTGCGTGCAAGGCAAGAGCTCTACCACTGAGCCACATCCCCAGCCCTGCTGGCAGTTCTTCTTAAATTGCACATAAAAAGCGAAATAAAACCAGTCGTGGTGACACATACCTATCCCAGTGCTCTGAGAGGCTGAGGCAGAAAGATCACAAATTCCAGTTCCTCCTAGTCAGTTTAGCTATTTAGGGAGACCCTGATTGAATTTTTAAAAGACTGGAGATCTGGTTCAATTGAAGGCCCTGGGTTCAATCCAGACATTACAGGCATAGGCCCACTCTTAAAGCTGCTTTTACTTTTCTTTTGGTACCAGGAATGGAACTCAGGGCCTTGTGCTTGCCAGGCAGATGCTGTGCCTCTGAGCTACGTCTCTAGCTTAAAGCTGGTTTTTAAAATGCCAGTCTAAAGCTGCACGTGGTGGCACACATCTATAATCCCAGCACACAGGAGGATTCTCCTGAGTTCCAGGCCAGCCTGGACTATGTAGCAACACCCTATATAAACCAGGCATGGTGGTACACTGCTGTAATCCCAGCACTTGGGAGGCTGAGGCAGGAGGATCACTGTGAGTTTGAGGCCAACCTGGGCTACAAAGTGAGCTCCAGGCCAGCCTGAACTGCATAATGAAACCCTATTGCAAGAAAATTTAGGAAGGAAGGAAGGAAGAAAAGAAAGAAGGCCAGAGATATAGCTCAGTGGCACAAGCGCCTGCCTGGCAAGTGGGAGGTCCTGAGTTCAATTCCTGGAACCAAAAAAAAAAAAAAAAAAAAAAAAAGAAAAGGACTGGGGATACAGCTCAGTGGCATAAGCGCCTGCCTGGCAAACACAAAACCCTGAATTCAATTCCCGGTACCAAAACAAAAACGTCTGTCTCAAAAATAAATAAATAAAAATACCAGCCTAATAAATACACAGAAAGACATTGCCTCAAAAAAAAGGAAAGGAAAACTGCTTGTAATAATACCACCACCCACAGATTCTTATTAACATTTGTGTACTTGTGTTTACGTGCTTATTTCTTATGTGTAACTTTTATTTTCCCCTTCAGTGATGCTGGGGATTGAACCTAGGGCCTCCTTGTCCTTGGTAGAGGAATGCTTTCTCACGGAGCTTTGTCCTCAGCCCCCATGCGGAACTTTTTAAAGTGGGAAACGCGCCCTGCCCCAGCCCCCAGCACACTTACCCGCTGCTCAGGCAGTCTTCCCCGGCCGCCTGGAGCTGTGTCCCGCTGGTTTCCTCAGCCCGCGCTCTTCTTTCCAGGCCGTCCTCCTCCACTGCTATCTTTCTTTCTTCTTTTTCTTCTTTTTTTTTTTTTTTTATGTCTTTTTGAGACAGGGTCTTGCTATACAATTCAGACTGGCCTTGAGCTCACTTTGTAGCCCAGGCTGGTCTTAAACTCCCAACGATCCTCCTGCCTCAGCCTCCCGAGTGCTGAGATTACAGGCGCGCACCCCCACACCCGGCAATTTTTTTCAATTTTTATTTTTTTAATCAGTCCCCGTTTGCAGTACAGAATGATCACATTCCCCGTGGGAACTGGTCCGTGGACTTGACGCATCTCAGCTCTTCATCTCCTTCCCTTCTCCCTCCCCCATCTCGTGGGCCCCTCCCCATCTGACAAGATCCCCTCCCTTTTTCCTATCATCTATCTCCTACTTTTTACTTATGTTTTGAGTTTCTCATATAAGAGAAACGATGCCATACCGAACCTTTCATGCCTGATTTATTTCACTTAACGTTATGGTCTCAAGGTGCATCAAAGATTTTTTTTAACTGCAAAAATTATCTGCTGTGAGAATATTACAGGACCATGCACAGTCTTTCATCTCAAGAGAGATTTTTAATCGAAGGAAGAAGCTATCACTTAGTTCCACAAAACAAATATAAACAAGACAGTTAAACTCCTATTAAATGGAAAGATGAGCCAGGCAGGAAGCTGCTCTGCTGTAAGCCCAGCTCCGTGGGTTCGGCCCTTGTTTCTGGTTCATTTGGAGCCCGCTGACAGGTGACTCCATAAGGACAGGGCAGACCAGGCCCGGAACAGGACTCCGTTCTTCCCACTGCAAACCGGGGAGGTGAGGTGATGCGCAGACAGGTTCAAGGAAGAATATTTTTCAATAGTGACTTAGTGAGACTCTGTCTCAAAACTTAAAAAGTTAAAAGGGGCGGGGGACGTAGTTCAATGCAAAGGTCCTGGGTTCAATCCCCAGTGCCATACACGCACACACACACACACACACACACACACAAAGTATACAGAGATATGAGAGGGAAATGGCACAGTAACAATGAAAGGGCTTCACACTGCACTACATCCCCAGGCCCTTTTATTTTTTTTATTTTTATTTTGAAACAGAGTCTTGCTAAGTTGCTCAGGTTGGACTCAAACCTGTAATCTCTGCCGGGTGTGGTGACACATGCCTCTAATGTTAGCACTTGGGAGGCTGAGGCAGGAGGATTGCCTTGAGTTCAAGGCCAGCCTGGGCCACAGAGTGAGTTCAAAGAGAGCCTGAGCTACACAGTGAGATGAGACTCAAAAAACAAAACGAAACAAACCTGTAACCTCCTGGCCTCAGCATTCCCAAGGTGCCGGGGTTACCCCACTTGGTTTAACAATTTTGAGCGGGGCGTGGTGAGCACACAGAGGATCCCAACGCTGGAGCAGGAGGATTGCTGTGGGCTCAGGCCAGCCTGCGCTGCATAGTGAATTTGAGGCCCGTGTGGGTTACATAGTGAGACCCTATTTCAAAAAACCAAAAACCAAACCATAATCTAAACAGTTTTTTAAATTTATTTATTTTTGTTATTATTATTGGGTTTTTTAATGTATGTGGTGCTGGGGATTGAACTCAGGGCCTTGTGCGTGCAAGGCAAGAGCCCTCCCACTGAGCCCCATCCCAGCCCAACCCAAGCAGTTCTGAGCCAGGTTAATGCAATGGTTCTCGAACTTGGTGGTCCCAGAAGCCCTTTAATACCCTCATTCTGCACCCAGGTGTGGTAGGGTTTGTTTGTCCTCTCTGGGACTGGGAATTGAGGTCTTGATAAAAATCAGTAAATTACCCTAAATCGCTCAAAATTGCAATCCTCCTGCCTCAGCCCCGCAGAGTAGAATGCTGGGATTACAAGTATGCGCCACCACACTCAGCTGTGGGTTTTTTTGTTTTTTGTTGTTTGTGCTTTTTTGAGACAGGGTCTCACTACCCAGTTCAGGCTGGCCTTGAGCCCACAGCAATGCTCCTACTCCAGTGTTGGGATCCTCTGTGTGCTCACCACGCCCCGCTCAAAATTGTTAAACCAAGTGGGGTAACCCCGGCACCTTGGGAATGCTGAGGCCAGGAGGTTACAGGTTTGTTTCGTTTTGTTTTTTAAGTCTCATCTCACTGTGTAGCTTAGGCTCTCTTTGAACTCACTCTGTGGCCCGGCTGGCCTTGAACTCAAGGCAATCCTCCTGCCTCAGCCTCCCAAGTGCTAACATTAGAGGCATGTGTCACCACACCTGGCAGAGATTACAGGTTTGAGTCCAACCTGAGCAATTTAGCAAGACTGTCTCAAAATAAAAACAAAAAAAGGGTCTGAAATAGGAAATAGGGTCTCACTATGTAACCCACACGGGCCTCAAATTCACTGTTGCCCAGGCTGGCCTTTTTATCAAGACCTTATTTCAAAATACAAGTTTAAAAAACTAAAAAGAGCTGGGGATGTAGCTCAAGGCAAAGGTCCTGGATTTAATAAATGCGCGCACACGCGCACACACACACATACACACACACACAGGAAGGTAATGACACGGTAACAATGTAGCACACACACACACACACACACACACACACACACACACAGGAAGGTAATGACACGGTAATAATGTAGCACACACACACACACACACACACACGAAGGTAATGACATGGTAATAATGTAGCACACACACACACACAGGAAAGTAATGACACGGTAATAATGTAGCACACACACGCACACACACACACGAAGGTAATGACATGGTAATAATGTAGCACACACATACACACACACACGAAGGTAATGACACGGTAATAATGTAGCACACACACGCGCGCACACACACACACACACACACACAAAGGTAATGACATGGTAATAATGTAGCACACACACACACATACACACACACAGGAAGGTAATGACACGGTAATAATGTAGCCCTAGCTTAGGAGTTGGAGGTCTTGGTGGTCTCCCTGCTCCTCCACCTGCCATCTGAGCAACCTCGGCCTATCACAGCTCCAGAAAGTGTTCTCCTTCAGTGAAATCAACGCTGATTTCTTTGCTCCACACCCTGGGGCTCGTGTAAATGCTGGGAGCCCTGGAAGGCAGCAGTGCGCCTGCGCCAGCTCCTCGGCGGGAAGCTCATGGGAAGGTGCGCCGAGCTGGACTTGGGCTGCAGGTGAGAAGAGGAAGGAAGGCATCTCAGATACGGGAACAAAGTAATAAAGGGGCAGGCAGAGGCAGGACGGAGCAGGCCTGCTGGAGGCTGGGCTAGACAATGCTGTCTATGAGCGGAGAGGGCCTGGTAGGGAGGATTGGGCAACAGCTTGGGCAGGTTGCCGAGGGCCAGGAAGGACTTGAGAGAGACACCCTGGGATCACGAAGCTATTTTTAGGTCCTTGCAAAAGGCAGGAATGAAGTAAGAAGGCCAAGGTGAGGTTAGCAGCGGTGAGAGGGCACAGTCATGGTGGAAGAAAAATTGTGAAGGTCAGAAAACCGGCCTGGCCTTGAGGGCTAAAAAAAAGGGAGGAGTGGAGGACACCGTCCGCTTTCTTTTGCTGTACTGAGAATTGAACTGGGGGCGCTCCCTCCCTCCCAATTCGCCCCACGGCCCCTGCCCTCCCCCTTTGTCTCCCCTCCCCTCCCCTCCCCTCCCCTCCCCCTCC
>PVLD010033186.1:0-13907 GCA_004027595.1 Dinomys branickii
ATAACTTTATATTATACAGCATCCAGTGCAAATTCCCTACTATCTTCTCTATAATTTGGTATTTCCTTTAATGTTTTTGTGTTAACTAATGTGAAGATAACTATGTAATACAACATCCAGTTCTAATTCCCTACTATATTGTGTATAACTTTGTATTTTCTGTATTGTTTATGGCTTTTCTGGTTCATATGTCTCCATTGTTTTGTCTTTAAAATAAAATTTTAAAAAAATATATATACAATAGCACAAGATAAACATTCCCATTCAAAAAAAGGGAGGATAGAAACGAATGGGACCAAAGTAAGTCCAAAATCAGCAGGGCAAATATTACGTCCCATAGCTCCATGTCCAGCATCTGAGGGAGCTTGTGGCAAGATGTGAACTGCAGAGGGCTCAGGTGGCTCTGCCCCCCTTACAGCACTGTAGGTGTTGCAGCTCCTAAGCCTTCTCTCAGGCTGGCTTTGCTCATTCCTTACAGCTTTCCTCAGGTGATCCATGTTTCTGGCTTCTCCAACATCCTGGGGTCTCTACTGAACATTTAACTTTACATTCACAACTTTATACACAGCCCTCTCAGAGGCACACTGCCTGGCTTCACAGGCTTTCTTCAGAAATCTGTGTGGAAGCCTTCCTGACCCCACAACTCTTGCATTCTGTATGCACTTAAAACTAGCACCATGTGGATGATGCCAGCATCTGCCACCAGCTGGAGCAATAGCCAGGCTTTCTTCTTTCAACTTCAAGGGTCAAGTACCTAGATTGTTGAGTGCTGTGAACCAAATCCCAAGGAGCAACTTCTCTAGGCCAACACCGTTCCAAAACATGGTATTCAGGGGCTTTCTTCTTTGAGTCTGCAAAGGGTGGACTATTACTGGTTCTTGTGATGTCCGCAGCTTTACTGTAGCTTCCTTTCTGGCTAAACTCAAAATGTTTGAAATCTCTGCAGGGCCCTTTGTTCTTGATTCTCAAAACAGATCTACCTAAAAGCCCCTAGTAGTAGCCATGCCATAGCCTCAACATTAGACTGCCTTAAAATTTCTTCTGCAAGATTAATTAGCCAATTACCTTTAACCTCAGTCTTAGGTAAAGTCTCTGGACAAGAGCAAAATGTAGATAAGTTTTCTGCCAAAGCATAATACACAGGATCTAGAGTCCAATAGCCAATGCACTCCTTGTTCCTAACTGAGACCTTCTGAGTCTAGTCTTTACCAGCAGCATTCCTGACAGCATTCTGGTCTTCTGAGCTCTGGCCAGACTCTCCCATCAAGTTCAGCTTACAGCATTACAGGGCTGCTTCTTCAGCCTGCATCTCTAGACCTTTCTGAACTCTTCCAGCAAACCAGATCCAAAGGCCTTTGACCTTCATGGCCATAGAGTATCACAGGAACAACCTAGCTTCTCTTGCACCAAAATCTGTCTTGGTTACTTTTCTCATTGCTGAGACAAAATACCTGACACTCACAGTTAAAGGAGGAAAGGTTTATTTCAGCTTACAGTTTATAGAGGTTTTAATCCATTATCTGCTGGTTCTAAAACAGGATGGCATGGCAGAGGGAATCACAGAAGAGAAGTTGATGGCATGACGGAGCAGGTAGAAGGCAGCAGCAGCAAGCTTCCCCTTCCCTTTTATCCCTGTCCAGGTACTAGGATGTGCAAGACCCTGGGTTTAGTCTCCACTGCACCATGCACATACATACACAAAAGAGAGAGCCAGACTACTTCTTTTAATTTCTACAAAACTATGTCAATCTACTATTCTCTCACCTAGATTACTATCGTACCTCCTAATTAATCTTGCCATCTCTTTCTATCTCCTCTACCATAACCTTTTCTATACACAGCACATAGTGAGCAAAGCCACTCCTTAAATAACAGATATTTTAAAAAAATAATCTGCAGAGTCACTAATGGTCTCTTATCTCATTGAGAATGACAGCAGTGTCTATCGTAGTCCATAGTTCCAATATGAACTGACTCCTAGTGTCCTTCCTGATATAATTCCCTTCTGCCTTCTCTCATATTCTCTCTACTCTAGCCATATTGGCGTACTTATTAGCTTACTTAGTCCACAAAAATGCCAAGCACACCTTGGATTTCTGTCCCTTCTGTGTGAAAAGCCCTTCTGTTTTTCCAGATATTTAGACATTATCATTAATGATATATTCCCTGACTACCTGCTCACCCCATCTCTCCTTGTGCCACGTTTGTCACTACCAAATCTTATTTGTGGTTGTTTAATCTTTGTTGATAAAGGTTTAGAATATTGAGAGACACCCAGTGATTCTAATCTACTTGGTTCCTGAGTTTCAGAAAGCAGCAGAAGAAAATAGGTTTATCTAGAAATGTTTCAAAATCTTTTTGGTTCTTGAATTCAGATAGTGAAAGCTCAGATGGTAAAGGAATACCTGTGTTTCTTTTTTTACTTATGTATCTGCCTCATTAATTGCAACATTAACCTTCTGAGAAAAGGAATACTCTGCTTTAGTTTCTTTTTTTTTTTTTTTTTTTTTTTTTTTTTTTTTTTTTTTTTTTTTTTTTTTTTTTTTTTTTTTTTTTTTGTACTTCTAAACTATTATTGTATCTCAAGTCCTAAAATGCTTCCTGGCACATAGTAAATGCTCGGTAAATAATTGTCAAATACATAGTGTTTATTTCTACATCCTCCCAAATAACATGAAAATGACAGTAAAATAAATATAAGAACCAAAGACAAAGAGAATCTATACAACAATAACAGTCAAGAGGTAACAGTAGATTTTTAAAAGCTGAGAAACTGATAGATGTTGATAACTGAAAGCAAAGCAGGAAAAAATACCTAAGTACTTAAAAAGAGAGATTTGGTACAGAGAGGGTTGATATTAGCTGTACAGTCTTACCCCTTTTTTGACCTAGCAAGAGAGAAGAAACTAAATGAAAGAGGCTCTGAACTTGAGTACATGTGGTGTATAGCAAACAGCCTTAGTCTAAAACAGGGCTTAAGTGAAAGGGTATAGGCTGAATGTTGAGGTTTCTCCTTCCACCTCCTCCCCTAAATTTCTTTCCTTTACCCTTTGGTTCCCAGAATGTTGACGGCCAGGAAAGAATTCTCTGAGAAACTGACAAGCCCCAGAAGAAAGAACCAGAGTCCCTGATACTTGGGTTCTGCCACAATGTACCTTGCTTACGCCAGACTTTGTAGTTGTCCACTAAGTACTACTGTTCTTAGTGCTTTACTTTTAAATATAAGCAAAAAGGCAAAAATCAGAAATATTTCAGTAAAACCTTGTACATGAAAATGAAATAAAGGGGGAAAGTTGTAGGAGAGAGAATGAAAGGGAAAAAACTTTTTTAAGATTACATTTTTAAAGCAATAAAAAGTAGTGTTATAGAACCAAGCATGGTGGCACATGCCTGTAATCCCAGCTTCTGGAGAGGTCAAGGCAGAGGATTGCAAATTCAAAGCCAGTCTGTTCAATTTAGCAAAATCCTATCTCAGAATCCTATCTCAGTTGAGCAAAATCCTATCTCATCCTTCTCAATAAAAAGGGCTGGAGCTCAGTGCTCCTTTGGTTCAAAATTAATGGCCAGAAAAAGTGTTAATATCCAAGAAGCAAGCACTATTTGGTTACCAAAGAAGGAGGGGATTTGTTCTTAGAAGTAAAATATAGAAGTATAAAATTCAAGGGAAGCTTACAAAATGTTTATTTCCCAAAGAGCAGAAGAGAAAATACAGATAAATGAATAGAAAGAAGAAAATGCCCAGTGTGGTGGTGTACACCTGTAATCCCAGCACTTGGATTGGGGGAGGTGAGGCAGGAAGATTGCCAGAAGTTCAAGATCAGCCTGGGTTTCATAGTAAGTGTAAGACCAGCCTGGACTACATAGTGAGACCCTGTTTAAAAAAAAGAAAGAAAAATAGAAAGAAAAAGGTAAATTACAGCATTAATCTAGGTGGCCCAATATTCAACTATAAGTGGTTACATAAAGAACAAAGAAAATGAAGTTATTATTAAAAAATTTTCCCATAACTGAATAATATAATTGTTGAGCGTCAAAGAGCTCAAAGTACCCAGCACTTGGAGTAAGACCCATGCTAAAGTATATCATCATGAATTTTAAAATACCAGGGATAAAGTGCCAGGTGTGGTGCACCCCTATAATCCCAGCACTCGAGAGGCTGAGGCAAGTTGCAAGTTCGAGGCCTGCCTAGGGTACAAAGTGAGCCCAAGGCCAGCCTGAACTGCATAGCAAGACTCTGTCTCAAAAGGACAAAAACACACACACACACATACACACCAAAGAGAAGTCCCTAAAAGGATCCAGATTTGGGGGGAGGGATAGGAAGGATGGGGACAAAAACTAATTAAGATGTGTTATGTACATGTATAAAATCCCCACAAGAAATGTAATCATTATGTTTTGCAAACATTAATAAAAAAGACATACTTTTTTTAAAAGTGGCAAAAAATATGGAATCACAATAGCATCAGACTTTTCAGTAACTCAAAGCTAGAAAAGACAATGAAACCAGTATCACCTAAGGTCTTAGGAAAATTATTTTACTCTAAAATTCTGAATCTTACCACATTCTCAATGTGACTACAATGATACTTACAATGATATTTACAATGATATTATGTCCTATAAACTGTGCATTACCTTCCATGCACCATTTCTCAAGAAAAACCTGCAAAATGTGTTCTGAACATCACAAAGTAGTAAATCAAAAAATTCCCAGAAAGGTGGTGGATGGCAGCCCTAGAAAACAGCTGCGCAAGCCCAGTCATTGGCCAGACAAGATTATAGCAGGTAGACACATGGCCCAGAAGGGATTTTTCTCAAGAAAAGGAAAAGTGCAAAAAATTTTTGATGTTTTAGACAGATGGAGAGGGTTTTACTATTTTATAATGTTTGGGG
Source organism: Dinomys branickii (assembly GCA_004027595.1). Classification (NCBI taxonomy): domain Eukaryota; kingdom Metazoa; phylum Chordata; class Mammalia; order Rodentia; family Dinomyidae; genus Dinomys; species Dinomys branickii. Next base: position 4,897 of record PVLD010033186.1, read on the forward strand.
GGAAAGTACTATTAACTAGAAGATTAGGAAACTAAAAAGTTATTTCCTTCAGAAAAAGAGATCAACAAATGCATTTTTATATAAAAGGAAATATAGCCATAATACTTTACATGGCTTAAGTATGAGTAATGCATAATGTTTATAAAAATAGCATTAAATATTGATTTTACAAAATCAAAATTTTATTGGGGAATAGGAAGTAGGAGAGCATGTATCATGGTAATTATATACTAGAGCCATCTGGTAGAAAAGTCAGTTATGTCACAAATGTTAAAGATTTTTATGAGTACATGTTTGCAGGACATGCAGCTTATAATCGCCTTGGGGAGGGGGTCCCTATACATAATGCAGCTGGATTCTTTTTTTTAATCCCCTTACTCTTCCCTCCCACCACCTGCCCTCCTCCTCCAAACGCCCTTTCCATATTTTCTTTTTTAAACTTTTATTAGTACATGTTTACAGTACATAATTACTACATTCATTGTACATGTACATGTACATAATATATTTCAAATAGTGCAATCTCTTTGGTATTTCATCATACATATACTACAATTTGTTTATGTTTTACCATTTATGGACATTTAAATTGTCTCCAGTTTTTAACTGTTAATTGCAATCCATCCTTACACAAGTCTTTTTATTGAACATATGACTGCGCTGTTGTTCTCTCTTGCTCTCTCTCTGTCTCTCTTTTTTGTCTTTCTGAGACAGTTTCACCATGCATGTCAGGCTGGTCTTCAGCTCACTTTGTAGCCCAGGCTGGCCTCGAACTCACAATAAACCTTCTGCCTCAGCCTCCTGAGTGCTGGGATTACAGGTGTGTGCCACCACCACACCCAGCCATAACTGCTTTCTCTTCAATGTGAATCTAAGAGTGAAACTGCTAGGTTAAAGGCTATGCATAGGCTCTGCTTTCATAAATATTGCGAAACAGCTTCCCAAAATGCTTGTACAGGGCTGGGATATAGCTCAGTGGAATAAGCGCTTGCCTAGCAAGCACAGGGTCCTGAGTTTGATCCCCAGTACCACCAAAAAAAAAAAAAAAAAAAAGTTCATCCAAAATGCTTGTACCAACTTACATTCCTACCAGCTCTGGGAGTTGTAGCTGGTCCACCTCGTTCGTATTTCCTGCCTTTTCTGTCTGTCCTTACTGGTATTGGTAATATGATATTACAGTTTTCATTTACATTTCCCTGCTGACTGATGAAATTAGAACATTTTCTTATGTTCATTGGCCATTTGGCTTTTCTCTTTCATGAAGTCTTTTCAAGTCTTTGTTCATTTTCCTGTTTGTCATCTGGTATTTTTCTTACTGATTTTATAGACATTCTTCATATATTCTGGATGGGTCCTTGTCAGATATATGTGTTGAAATTATCTTTTCCTTAGCTGCTCACATCCTTTTCTGATCTGCACCTTTTCAGAGGAGTTTGAAAATGACCAGAAGTTTGAGGCTTCTTTAAAACCACTTTGTAATGAGAGATACTTATCGTCTTTAGTATAATATGCCCTTATTACAGTATAAATACTGTTATTTAAAAAGCTTTATTTTGTACACAAAGACTTGTACATGGATATTCATAGCAGTGTTATTGATAATAGCCAAAAACGGAAACAAACCAGTGTCCATCACTGGTGATAAATATAGTACACTGGTTACAAACCGATGGTACTGATGTTACTGTTTTTCTTTGACAAGAAAAAGATGTTAATGCAGACTTATTATTTCTAAACTAAAGCCTCACTATTCAGGTTTAATTGCAGTGTTGGCACTTTGCAAAAAATAAATGGGTTTTGGGTTCCAGCTAACAAACTTCTTCACAAGATATTTTAGAGGTAATAAAAGTTGGTTGCTGTGAGACACGAGAAAGGCCAGCACAACTGAAGAACCTACTGAACATAGATCTTAGCAAAGAGCAGTCACTACATCTTGGCAGAAAGCAATCATTCTAAAAACACTTTAAAGTAGTTTTTTGGCAGGACGAGGGGTTGAGACTGGGTCTCACTATACAGTTTAGGCTGGCCTTGAACTTGCTGTGTAGCTTGCGCTAGCCTGGAAGTTATGATCCTCCTGTCTGAGACTCCCAAGTACCATCACACCCAACCTCCCTAAAGTAAACTTTTTATCATTTGTGACTGAGAGTCTTTCAGTTCTGAAAATGAATGAATGCCACTCCTATATGCCATATAGTGTTTTTTTTTTTTTTTTTTTTTTTGGCGGTACTGGGGATTGAACTCAGGACCCTGCGCTTGCTAGGCAGGCGCTTATTCCACTGAGCTATATCCCTAGCCCCTTGCCATATAGTGTTATACAGGGCATGACTCACTGCCCTCCAAGAGATTACAGTTGAACAGTAAGGTCAATTTGTGAATTAACAAGCATAATACAAAGACATACACAAGAGGAGAAGTAACAGTACTGAGAAATTACAAATAAATAAGAATTAGGAGTCAGAGAAGGGTTTTCAAAGGGGAATGTTTATACAGGGCCAAAGAGTTCTCTAAATGGAGAATTGGGAGCACAGAAATGTCAGGCCAAGAGAACATGTTTAAGCAACAGTTAAGCCCTGAGATAAGATGACTAATTTAGGAAATTATAAAACTTTGGCTAGAGTAAAAGAATGTTTATCAAGGAAGTGATAGGAAATAAGAATTAAAAAGGCAAAGGCTAGATCTTAAAAACCTTTTCTTTTTTTCTAAGTTAAGAATAACTGAGGGCTGGGGATATAGCTCAGTGGAATAAGTGCCTGCCTAGCAAGCACAGGGTCCTGAGTTCAATCCCCAGTACCGCAAAAAAAAAAAAAAAAAAAAAAAAAAAAAAAAAAAAAAAAAAAAAAAAAAAAAAAAAAAAAAAGAAGAATAACTGAAAGCCAAGTATAAGCCTTTCTTTTCTCCTTACTTTGGGTTCCGTAGACTAAGAGACATGCTTCTATGCCTTCAGGAAATCAGTAGGGTAGAGGAATACTGGTACTGTAATTCTCTGCCTGAAAATAGAATTCAGATGGAACTGTTCAAATGCTACTAAAAGAGAGGCATGATGTCAGAGGTGCCATCTCATTTACACTCTGAACCCACAGAGGGTCCAGCAAAGTAGTGACAGTGGAAACCCAGGGGCTGGGGCTCTGCTCTGTGGTAGAATGTGTGCTGGTATGTGTGAGGCCCAGAGTTCAACAGCCAACACCAAAACCAAACCAAAACAAGAACAACCAGGACCTGGGGATGTCACACAAGCACAACACAAATGGTAAAAGTTGGTTGGTAAATGAGCCTGTGCCCAAGTCCCTTCTCAGGCCACTTCCTGTACCAGTTGTGTTAGTTCAGGTTCTTCAGTAAGAGTCAGTAAAATGGAGTTTGAAGTGTAGAAATGTATTGAGGCCGCAATTAACAAAAATACAGGGATTGGGGACAGAGGAGGTGGCTACATCAGAACCCACTGTGGCTGTGTCTATGAAAGGAGAAAAGAAAAGGAAATAAATTGGGTAGAAAGAGATTCGGCAGTCTCAGTCAACCTAATATAAAGCCTTGGTGAAAAGGTTGCTGCAGAAGAGTCCAGGGTGTGAGACAGTTACCCTGCCACCTGAGTCATGGATGAGGAGCTGCCCTGGGAGCATGAGTCCTGTGTAAACAGGGCTCAGACCCTCAGGACTGCAGCTAGAGGGTAGCAGCTGACTGTGTTCCTTGCATCAGGGCCTCGGCTCATCAAGGTCCATGGCTAGCACAGTTGAGTAAACCTGAGACACTAATGCTAGGTTTTTGTAGGCCAAAATTTGTGGCTGTTTTGCTGCTGTGAATAAAATCCTTTAATTTGTCTTTAATTAATTATTACAGACATACAAGAAAGGTGATCTTTTTAAATGTATTTTTTTCTATTTAGCTACTTTGAATACTTACTAAAGAATTTTTCAGTTGTTTCTCACTATCAACATATTCATCTGAAAATAATAATTTCATCATTGTTGTCAAAAATAGTGCCTCTATAACTACAGTGCTGCCTTTTGGTCTGAAGTGATCTCAATTTATCAAGTGGTTTAAACAAAAAATACAGTAGAAGTCTGCTGGGTATGGTGGCACACATATAATCCCAGCTACGCAGGAGGCTAAAGGAGGGAGGATCAAAAATCTGAGGCCAGTAGCTGGGCATGGTGGTACACACCTGTAATCCAAGCTTGGGAGGCTGCAGCAGGAGGACTGCCATGTGTTCCAGGCCAGCCTGAGCAGGCTTCATAGTGAGTTTATGACGAGCCTGTACTACATAGCAAGACTCTGTCTCAAAATTTTAAAAATCAAAAAATAAATGGCTACGGATATAGCTCAGAACTCCCTCGGTTCAATCCACAGTACTACAAAAAATACACACATGTGGGAATTGCCCCCAACTTTTATTTTATTTCTGATACTAAAAGAAAATTAAAAGATTGTAGCTAAAAAAGACAATTTGCCTAAGAGAAATATGTTTTGAATTGTTTCCATAGATAAAAATTCAGATGAAAACAGCCAAACAAATACCTTCATAGAAAATGATATGTAGTTATCTTGGTCTTACCTCCTGAGTTCTTTTGAAGCCATAATTGATCCTTAATTGTTCTTGCTTCCTTTCTTAAAATAATATAGCAGAGTCAGTGGACTTTTTTCTGCATACCCAGTTTTTACCCTGACGTCCCCTAAGATGGGGTATCGTCTACTTTGCCGCCTGTTTTGCCTAGGCTCAGTACTGTTTTCAGGTAAATCGTAGTCTTACCCTATAGAAAACGAGTTTTGCACTTATTTAGTAGCAGATCTCAAAACAAATTGGCAACGTTTTTAAAATGTTATTATAAGAATCGTTGGAGAAATTGAAGCACAGACTTGCATTCTGTATGCAGTTAGTGTTAGAACATTTGGGCAACATAATCTGATTCTTTTCAGGAAAGTGTGTGCATTTGTGCTTTGTCAGCGGAGACCTTAGCTGTACTCTAGTGGCTACAGAAGTGCCCTTTGTGCACTGGCCTACAAGCTCGTGGTGGGCCACACTGCCCCTGGCCCAGTATGTTGATACTTGTTGAAACGTCTATTGGCTGTGCCATCATTAAGGTTCTAAATGAGAAGAAACTTCAAGAGATTAATAGTTTGGCAAAAAAATTTGAAATTCCAGAAAAAGCAACTAAAATAGTGAAGATAAAACATTTTAAGAAATTTCAGGTTACAGCAGAAGCATTAGAAACATTCACAGCTCTGATGGAGGGCAAAATCAAAAACCAACTAAAGAAGGTCCTGAAGAAAATAGTAAAAGAAGCCCGTGAACCTCTGGCTGTAGCTGATGCTGAAGTAGCAGGAGTCGGAAAGGAAGAGCTGAATCTCAGTTGTATCCACAGTCCCGATGTTAATGATCTTATGAGGGGAATCCGATCATGGACAGATGGACTGATCCTTGGGGTAGACGCACATAAAACAGCAGCCATGTGTCTTAGATTGGCCCGCAGCCTGTCTCATACTGATTTAAATTTGATGCTGATAAAGCCACAATGATTGTTAGGCAATTTCCTTATTAGATGACTTCCATAAAGAATTAACCAACTACATTAAGCATTGCAGAGAGCAGTACACACCTTCACCATACTTTATGAATTGTCAGTTGAAGCTAAAGTAAAAGCAGCTGCAGAGATATCTATGGGAACAGAGGTTTCTGAAGAAGATATTTGCAGCATTCTGTATCTTTGCATACAAGTGATTGAAATCTCTGGATGTAGAACCCAGCTGTCTGAGGATTTCCAAAAGTGTATACGTCCATTGCACCCAGTGTTACAGTCATGGTCAGTGAGCTAGCTGGAGCGCGGCTGATTACTCATGCAGGTTGTCTTCTGAATTTGGCTGAGCATGTAGCTTCTATAGCTCAGATTCCTGGAGCAGTAAAGGTACTTTTTAGAGCCCTCAAGTCTGGTGGGACACCTCTAAATACGGTCTCATTTGTCATGCTTCCCTTGTAAGCCACAAATGTCTCAAACACAAAGGAAAGATTTTTCAAACACTAGGACCCAGGGCCATTTTGGCTAGTTGTTATGATGCTTTCCAAAAGGATTGTAGTTCTGAAGTGGCAGTTGAGAACAGAGCCAGATTACAGGCTAAACTGAGGAGCTTGGAAGATACAAGGATAAGAAAAACAAGTGGAACGGGAAAGGTACTAGCAAAAGCAGAAAAACTAAAGACTTGCTGGGGAGGCAGCTCAGTGGCGCAAGCACCTGCCTGGCAAGTGGAAGGGTCCTGAGTTCGATTCCCAGTACCTCCACCCCAAAAAGTGAAGACTTGTAATCCTTCTGGTGACTCTTCACTTACAAAAACCCAGAATAGAACAGGTAGGTAAAGGGGATGAAATGACTAGCAAGAAAACAAAAAAGCTAGGATTAAAGTTGAAGAGGAGGAAAAGTACTAGTGGTATAAGAGGAGACATCTGTGAGGAAGAAAAAGGATAAAAAAAAAACACATTAAGAAAGAACCACTTTCTAAGGAAGAGCCATGTGCCAGCACAGCAAGTCCTAGTCCAGAGAAAATGGAAAGACGTTGAAGGCTAGTTGGAGGGAACCACAGTTGTGTTGAACACTAGAGTCGGGTTTGTAACCAAGGAGGGGCAGGTTGGATGGAATAGGGATCAGTCATCCATAGCTTTCCAGACCGACTTGTGTCATTACGTTAACTCTTAACCTTGTTCTGTCTTCATTTCTTAGTCTTTGATACACAAATAAAACTCTTTCTTTGTAGAAGAGAGTTATTTTAAAATTTTATTGTAGAAAATTTTTAAAATACAGGTAAGTGGTTAATTCTTTAAAATACTGTCAAGCAGGGATAACTATTACTTGTGTTTTGTGGATATTCTTCCAGGCTTTTATCCCCATACACACACACACACACACACACACACACACATTTTTAAATAGAAGTAAAACCACACTATACATTCACCTGAATTGTGAACATTTGTCATAGCATAAAAATCTTCCTCAGCAACATAACTTTTAAATGCTATATGCCATTATGCAGCTGCTTCTTAGCTTACCCAGTCCCTTTAAGTGGATATTTATTTCTAATATTTTTAAGTAATGCTTCTTAGATTTGTCATTGAAGAATGTTAAATGATCACTTCTCTCATCCACAGTTCCCTTTCTGGAGGGACTTTTCTGACAATTCAGGTTTTAGAAAAATGAAGGACTTTAAAGTCATACCCCTAAATTGACCCTACTCTGCCACATACTATTTGTGTGATGTCAAAAAGAACCACTTCCTGAGTGGTTCAAAGAACCTACATAGGATAGTGACTTCTTGATTCCTTTTACTTGCCTATTAATTTGTACAAGTATGATGGTGACCTCGAAGAGCTACATAAAGGTATTTTAATATTCTTATTCCTTGGACAAAACAAAAACCACTAACTTTTTTTGACTGCTAATGTTTTGTACAGGTCAATTTTAACATTTTTGTTTTTGTCTTTTTTTCTCCTAGAGATAAGGTTTCATTTTCCACAGCTGACTGGAGTGCTTACCCTTGCTTTCTTTATTCATAATTGCATTATCACACTCTTGAAAAACAATAAGGATCAAGAAAACAATGTGAGTAATTATCTTAGGAAATGACTTCGGTATCTCCTGAGGAAGACTTTCTAAGTCGGTATTTGAGGCACTTTGATTTGGAGGAGAGTTATGTACTTCATTGCAGGATCTTAATTTTTTAGTTTGAACTATAGAGTAGTGGTCAGCAAACTTTCTGTGTGAATGTTCGATTGTAAGTACCTGAGCTTCCTGGGCCATACGGGCTCGTTCAAAATACCTGCCTCTACTGCCATGACATGAAAGCAACAAATAAACCAATGGATCTGTGAAGCCCAGGCAAACGTGCACGTCTGTTATCCCAGCACTCTAGTAGGCTGAGGCAGGAGGGTCACAAGTTCAAGCCCAGCCAAAGCAATTTAGTAACTTAGGGCTGTGTTTGAATACAACTTTATTTAAGAAAGCAGAAAATAGGTCAGATTTGGCTTGTGGACCATAATTTCACAGCTCCTGATATAGAGCAACTAGTAAAACAAAAAGAAATATAGCTAATAAGCCAATAATGGTGGTAAAAATTATAAAAAATACCCAATTGATCTAAAAGAAAGAAGGAAAAAGGCAACAAAGAATACATGGGACAGGGGCTGGGGATATAGCTCAGTGGAATAAGCGCTTGCCTAGCAAGCGCAGGGTCCTGAGTTTGATCCCCAGTACCGCAAAAAAAAAAAAAAAAAAAAAAGAATACATGGGACAACAAAAACAAATAGCAAGATAACAGAGTTAAAGACCATCATACTGATAATTCCATTTAATATAAATGTTCCATACATTCCAATTAGAAGATAGAGATTTTTAATACCAAATTTATGGGTTGCAGGTAAAGCTTTACCTAGGGGGAGTATAGCTATGAACACCTACATTAAAAATGAAAGATCTCAAATCAAAACCTAACCTTCTACCCTAAGATACTGGACAAAGAGCAAACTAAACCCAAACCAAGCTGGAGTTAATCAGTTACGTGTTGCCATGTCTGCAGATTGTGAGTTCAATTTGATAACTTCTAACCATGCAAGCAAAAGTCATGGTGAAACTCTCCTAGAGGTCTGTACAGTGATTAGTGAAATACAGAGGAAGGTGTTATTCACTATACCTAAGGGTTTTGAGGCTTTGAGTAAGGGGTAATATCAGAGAGTCTCATTATGAAAGCAAAACCATGCTAAGTAGAGGGAAGTTAGCTCTCAATTAGGTAAGAATATAAGTCAGCCCCTTTTATTTTCATCTTTTTTTTTATAAGCTTTTTTTTTTAATTTTATTTTAAAGACAAAAGAATGGAGACATATGAAACAGAAAAGCCATAAACAATACAGAAAATACAAAGTTATACAGAATATAGTAGGGAATTAGAACTGGATGTTGTATTACATAGTTATCTTCACATTAGTTAACACAAAAACATTAAAGGAAATACCAAATTATAGAGAAGATAGTAGGGAA
>PVLD010033187.1:0-13912 GCA_004027595.1 Dinomys branickii
TCTATAATTCTGTATTTCCTCAATCGTTTTTGTATTAACAGAAGTGAAGATAACTTTATATTATACAGCATCCAGTGCAAATTCCCTACTATCTTCTCTATAATTTGGTATTTCCTTTAATGTTTTTGTGTTAACTAATGTGAAGATAACATTATGTAATACAACATCCAGTGCTAATTCCCTACTGTATTCTGTATAATTTTGTATTTTCGGTGTTGTTTATGGCTTATTCTGGTTCATATGTCTCCATTCTTTTGTCTTTAAAATGAAATTTAAAAAAATAAAAACAAAAGAGACAAATGATATGAATTTAGGGCTCCAGGAGGTTCAAAACCCTCTAGCAGAATTCAAGATTGTCTGGGAGCTAAGATAAAGAACTTTTCTGGGCCACCTGTATTTAGTTATCAGAACAATAGTGGGGAATACTCAAGAAAGGTGGGAATCTGTCCTGAATGGCAGGGCCTCCGGGAGGCCCTGCAAGGACTTCTCTAATATATTATGTTAATTCAGGAGGACTATCTTATCTCCAGAAAGGTCTCCACCTCTTGAGTGAGATGCATGCAGCTACAATCTTTATCTAGTTAATTGAGGTTGGAGCCAGGTGTCCTTAGCTGTGGCCTTTTCTTGTCCTTTAAGGCTCAGGGCTTCAGCCACCATTACAGGCTGCACATCTCCAGACAAGGGGCCCAGGCCTTGGGTAGATTTACAAGTAAACGTGAAAAGCCAATTGGTTAATATAAACCCTACTCAAAGCCACTTTGTGGAGGTCTCCCTCAGGTTTGTATCTAGATGTTCCCTGCAAAGCTACATGCGCTCACTGGTGGGGCTTTTGGGAAGTGACTGGTTCTACAGTGTGTGAGTATGAATTAAGGGAGTCTTAGGACTAAATTAGTCCACAAATTGGGTTAACATAGTTTTAGGTGTGGATAACAGGAAGGCTCATCAAGGGTGTGGGTGGCACCAAACCATAGGCTTGTAGCCTGCTTGAAATACAGTGAATCCTCACCTTATGAACACTCAAGTTGAGAATTTTCAGATATGAATGGGTGTTATGAACATTTGTAGATGTGAACAAATCACAGAACTAGTTCACGTGTCTGCTGGACATTGTCACAGTTGTGCTGTAATGTGCTTACTGTAAAGTATAATAGTGTAGAGTAGGACAGTGCAGCCAGGGACTTACTGTGTGTGTGTGTGTGTGTGTGTGTGTGTGTGTGTGTGTGTGTGTTTTATGCCTTACACTGCATATCTGTGTCAGAGGTATGTAAGACTCATGTACAAATCTGACTTATGAACATTCTCCTGGAACAGAACTTGTTTGTAAATCAAAGACTTAACTATAAAAGGGTAAGGGAGCCGGTTGCTTGCTACCTTCTGCCTACCCTGCTATGGTCTATTTCTTCTCTGCGAGACCTTTCAGCCATGCCATCCTGCCTTGCAGTCATTGACTGTGGACTAAAAACCTCTACAAACTGTAAGCTAAAATAAACCTTTCCTCCTTTAACTGGCAGGCATCAGGTATTTTGTCCCAGCAACAAACCAGTAACTAAGACAGTATAAATACTCTCCTCCATATAAACTTCACTGGAGAAGAGCAGAATTGCTTGAAAGGCCTGTGTTATGGTCACCATGGTCATCATTACTATTTCAAGCTTTTCCAGGTGGAAAAGCAATACTTAGGGTTGGGTGACTAGTCCAACAGCAGTTCTCAGGGCCCTGGGTTGAGGGTTTCATCTAGCAGATGGATTTGGTTATTTCACCTTCAGCTTTCCATGTATCCAAAGAATTACTGCCACAGCAAGGGTGCCCTCACTGTGCTTATAACCTAAGTAATGAATCTCTCTATTCCCTGGTGAGTGACAGGACCTTGGGCAAATCACTTTACCAGTCCCAGATTCAGCTTCCATGCCTCCAAAACAGTGATTATGATCCACCCTCTCCTTGTGTGAACCGTTCATGAACTATAAAGCAGATCCATCACTTAGTATAATGCCTGGCCCACGGGAAACCCTAAGGAAATGGCAGCTCCTGTTTTCACTGGAAGGCACAAGAACATTTTAGTATACAAAACCAGCAAGCCCATCACAACCTTCCCCCCAGAAAGCAAGAACATCAAAAGCAGAGACTTAGAGATCAGTCAGAGATTAAAACCTGTATTTCTCTCACATGAAAAATACCCAGATGTTGAGGCTAAGGCGAGGCAAAAATTCTAATCCTAATGAACATTATGTTCCCAGCTACCAAAAGTGAACAATTTCAATGAACAGCTCTGGCTGTTCAGAAATGAACAAGGCCCTGCAGAAAATTCAGAGAGAAGGACACTGGTTCACCAGAGTGTCCATAGGTTTGCCAAGAGCCTTTTCCAAAAGCCTGATACTTAACCGCTCATCTTCAGTGGAAAACACACCGTTTTAAAGCCATCTGAAAAGCCACTGGCCAGGAAAGAAAAGTCACTTCCCATGGATCGGCAAAGAAGAATCTGCTCCTGACAGCCAAAGCCTTTTACCAATTAGTAAAAGCTCAACCTTGATTGCAAAGCCAATATAAGCTGCTCCTTTTGCATGGCTTTCACAGATAACTGAGCAAGGCCAGCACTTGAAAACCCTCAGGGATGTTCTCCCAAGGGACAATTAGCACCACAAATTAAACTCCCCATGCTGCATTTTGGGAGAGCAATCAACCAGTATGAGAAAAGTATCTTTTTGTCACCAAAATATTCTCTGAAACAGGCAATGTCTAAGAGAAATAAAATGCCCAATATATGCATGGAAATGTGGGTCAGGGAATGAGCTCTTGGGCTCTGATACACACCTGACAGTCAGATGTAAGAGAAAAGGGAAGTGAACCCAGGGATTCAAACAAGGAAACAGTGAATTAGCATCTACTGAAGCATAACAAACTCCTCCAAAACAACAGCAAAATTATATGATTCCACACAGTTTCTGAGGCTCAGGAGCGCTGGGACGGCTTACCCAATAGTTTCGGACCAGTCTCTCCTGAGCTTGCGGGAAGATGTTTGCTAGAGATGCATTCATCTGAAGGTGTGGCTGGAGCTGGAGGACCCACTTCCACTTGGGCCATGCATGTGGAACTTGTTTACAAGAGACCTAAGTTTCTGCCCCATGGTCAGGTCAAGTGTCCTCACAACACACTGACTGCTTTTCCCAGAGAAAATGCTCCAAACAATAACAAGGAGGAAGCCACAAGCCGTTCGTGACCTAACTCTATCAGCCACCCACGGTCATTTCTGCCCTGATGGATGGATTGCACAGATCAGCCCTAGTCCATGCCGTAAGCGACGCAGGAGTATGAATACCAGGTGGCAAGACTCATGGCACTTTTGTAAAGGCAGCTGCTACAGACAGACAAGAGGCTGCAGAGGGACAGGTTTTAATTACTGAATGATGACATAATTGCAAACAGCAATCAGCCAGGGACAGAATTACGTCCTAAACTAGTAACATCCAGGAGCTCTGGTGGTGCATCCAGGAGGGGCAGGTGATATAAACGGTATGCTGGGCATGAGAACACTGACTTCTTATGATACTTTTGGGGGCACCTGAGAGCAAACAGGAGATTCAGCAGGATGACAGTTCCATGTGCTACTAGTTAGATAAATAACACTGCCCCCTGAGTGAAGGAAAACACCAGGCTGGCGAGCTCTGACTTCTTACCAAGGCCAAAGTAGGCTTGGCTCCTATCTGGGTGGTAGGAAACCTCTTTCCTACCCAAGGGTGGATCCTGAGAAATGCAGGTGTGCAGTTGGCCAAGATGCAGAGTCCATGGGAGGAGAGGGTGAGGCCCCAAGTCAGAGGAGACACTGGCACCGGGCAAGGTCATAGAGAGCCTGGGGAGCCGTTCAGGGCTGCTCTCCTACTCACCCCCTAAGTCCCTTGGTGGGGATTGTTGGATGGCCCAAAATGGAGATGCTGTCCATTTCTGAGGCTTTCTGCTTGTTTCCTGTCTTAAGCCACTTTGGAAATAAGTCGCAGGAAGTTGACTTTCAGTTTATTGCCTCAGCCTGCTCCCTGGGTCCTGAACCTCTAGTTTTCATCTTGCTCACCCCGTGGGACAGCCAGCACCTCTGCCTTCTCAGCAGCCCTCTGTTCAGGTGCTTTGCCAGCGTTCTCAGGCTGCATCCTGTGCTCAAGACAGGTACATCTGGGACCTCAGCAGGAGGAGGAGCTGGACAGCAACAAGAACCCTCTCAGAGATGCCCATCTTCCCAAGATCTTTGGCCTCTCGAGTCTGGGCTGTTTCTGAGGATCATTCACACCTTAGGCAGATTTTTTATTCATATTTTCCAGCTTTCCTAGTTTTTGTTGAGAGAGAGGTAGTCTAAGTTGAGCTACTTCATTACTTTCACAAGTGTGCTTTTTGATTTCCTTGGAGTTTTAGTTTTTTTTTGGTTAGTAATTTCTAAAGTCATTGTTACGTTGTCGGGAATTTTTCTTTGAAGTCAGTTGAGACTTGCTTTATGGCCTGAAATGTGATTTATTGTAAATACAGTGGTCCTTTGGTTCACAAATTTAATTCTTTCCACAGTTCTGGGGAAGAAACCTGCTGTGGTGTTCATGCAGGGAAAACGGCCGAGGTTGTGTTTGTCACCTGTGGTAGTTTGGGGTTTTGCAAGGAGAAACAGTATAACACAGGACACATGTTTTATAAGATTATTTATAACAGTCAGCCAAAGAATCATATACAAAGAATGCAGGAAATCTGTCCACACACTAAATACCAAAGAATCCAGCTGAGATCCTGGATCCCACAATAATGTTGTAACAGCAAAAATGGGCTGAATTCCACAGAAGACCAAAGAACTCTATTTAGGACAAACAGAGTTTATTAATTTTAGACCAGTCACTGCACATCCCTGACTAGCAGGTCAGGAATGTGGGGGCCCTGCCTGCCTTTGTTTCCACTTTATATACATTTTTGGTTTCCATGGTAACAGACTGGAATGTTGTAGCCCCCGCCACATGTCGTTTTCCTTATCCCATGAGCCTAACCACAATGATATATACTTTCTGTACTCTGTTCTATATGTCCCCCTTTAGATAACCATACATTGTCTTTATGGTTAGAATGTTTATCTAGGGCCAGGAAAGGGATGAAACAACCCAGGCAGGGTCATAGGTGGTTGTCTAGGCCCGGGTGTTCTTTATCTTTGGAGAAACATCCCAGGGAAAAATTAACTGCAAAATTAACTTTTTACAACCCCTCCAGGATGTTTCTCAAGACACATTTTAAGGTTTGTACTAAGGCTAAAACTGTTCTATCTTAAAATGATATGTTAAGAGTTGCCATCTGCTACAAGGTCCTGCATGAGTCCAGCTGAAGACTTAGAGCTCATAACAATCCCTCCTATGAGGCCAACTGGAGGCCCAGAGCCCATGACAATGTCTCATGCAGGCCTGTTTCATGGATCTGCTCTGGGAAGGCCCAAAGGTCGGTGTTAGAAGCTAGAAAGTCTGTGCCAGTGGGATGAAGGATCTGTGCTTGCAGGTTGAGGGCTATGAACTAGAGCCAGGAAGTGACACTCAAAGTAAGAACCAGAGCTCCCCTGAAAAGCACCATAGCCATCCTCAGCAACAGTGAGGTCCCGAGCTCCTCCAATGATGAGGAAAGCTGATTCCCCTTCAGGAAAGCCAGCGTGACAAGCTTCTCCAGGAGACTGACAGTGCACCACCTTCCCCTCTGGAGCCAGGAAGCAATGTTCAAAGTGAGGATCAGAGCTCCCCAAAGTGAACTGAAGCCATTCTCAGCGACAACAAGGTCCTGATGCTCGAATGATGGTAACAGCTGAGTTCATTAGGAAAGCCAGCATGACAAAGTCCTCCAAGAGAACCAACAGCTTCTAACAGTACCCAGAAGCCCCTCTCAGCTCCCAGCAGCCTCTCTTCTCTTTCTACTTCAAGTCAACCTTTTGTGCTGCTGGCAGCAGTCTTGAGGTGGGCCTCCCACACCGAGCACCATGCTGGTTCATTTCAGCTGGGGCTTACAAGTTGATCACCAGTTGTCAGTTCACCACATCACCCAAGCAGAGTTCATAAACAAAAACAAAATTTTGCTTAACGCTTCTGTTTGTAAACCAAACTGTTCACAAACAGAAGCATTCATCAACTGAGGTATTACTGTATAAATATCACATGCATGCTTGCAAAGAATACACATTCTCTAATTACCAAATACAAAAACTTATATATGTCCATTAAGCCTATGTTTATTTGGTGGTTTTGTTGTTTGTGTGTTTGTTTGTTTTTGTCTGTTGTACTGGAGATTGAATCCAGGGTCTTCACACTAATCTAATCCTCAGATCTTTTAACGTTTTTAAATTCTGAGATATGATCTCACTATGTCAATTAAGTTGCCTAGGCTGGGCTCAGACTTGCCATCCTCCTGCCTCAGCCTCACGAGTAGGTGGGCTTATAGTATGCGCCATTGTGCCCTGCTGAGCCAGCTTTTTAAAGTGTCTTCTTTCAAATCTTCTACAAATGTACTAAAATTTTTATGTTTTTCCTATCAATAAAGTGAGAGAATTATGTTGAAATCTCTTGTTACTCTGCTGGGTTTATGATTTTGCTCTGTAATTCTATTTTTAAATATTTTTAATTTAATTTTTCCTTTTGGTATTTTCAGCTTATTTTATTAGTTTATAAATATTTTGTACATTATCTTTCTGCAAGTTAAAATTTTATTATTATATAATGACATGATTCTCTAATTATGCCTTTTATGTTAAAGTATATTTGTCAAATATTAATAAGTTTAAACAAGCTTTTATTTCATTAACATTGGTCTCCCATGTCTTTTTCCTTGTTTTTACCTACTTTAAAACTTTCTGCATCCTTATATTTTTGGCATGTCACTTATAAATAGCATGAAATTGGATTTCAATTTGTAAGTTAATCTAAAAATTTGTCTTGTAACTGGGAAGTTTAACATGTGTACATTTGTAAAGTTTATATATGTGCACACATTTCTACCACTTATTTTAAATTTCAACCTGTCTCACTTTTCCTTATTTCAGAACCAATACTTTTTATTTCTAGCTAGAAAGAGTCACAACACACTTTTATAATTCTTGGTGTCTCTCTCTCCCTACCTCCTGTTGACATTGTGTAGATTCTAGCCCTGAGTTTACATGGTTTTATTTAATTTAATTTAATTTGGTAAAACTAACTTTACCAACATATTTTATAAACCTTACTTTGTATGTATTTTGAAGCATTTCTGGATTATTTTCCCTTTTCATTTAAACACATTCTCTAAAAATGTATACAGTGCAGGGCTTTCTGTGCCCATACTTCTGGGGCTTATAATGGTTGGGGAGACTGTGCCTTTGAAAGACAGTTTGGCTAGGTACAAAAATCTAGATTCTAGATTATTTTGCTTCATTACCTTAAAAATAGTATTTAGATGCCTTCTTGCATGCAGTTGCTTTTGAGACGTCTGGTGTCAGAATGGTTGTGGTTATAGTTAAATAATTTTCCCTTTCTTTCTAGGTTTCTTTAATTTTACCTTTATTGTTTATGAATTTCACTAATCTGTCTGGGTAAAAGTTTTTCTTGACTGGTTTTTTTTTGAGCTCTATCATCCGCTCATTGTGTGATCACTTCTCTTTCTTTAATTCTAGGACATGTCTTCAAATGCATTCAGTTTTTTTCAGTATTTCCTCCTTATTTTATTTTTCTCTTTTTCTAAAATCTTATTACCCACTATGTACATTTCTATCTTCCAAATTTTTTAGTTTTCTATGTCCTGTTGCCCTAACGTTATATTTTATTGTGCTCGCTTCCTACTGGTGCGGTCCATTGACACGATTATCTTGCTCACTCATTCATGCTGTCATTTGCTTCAATTCTGTTGTATTTTAAACAGTAATTTCAGCCAACATAATTTAAGCCAATTTTCATTTCTGTTTTACGTCTTCTCTATAATGCCTGTCTGATCTCTTGTCTAAGTTGAGATCTGTGCTGTGCTTATGTTACTGTACTGTTCTGGCTGTTCTAACACGTCCAGTCTGTGCAGTAGGTTTTATCCAGCTTCCCATCCTTTCTTTTAAGGTGCTCCTCGGTAGCTCCTTCTCTGGGCCTGAGTTCAGATCCCCATATGGTATCTCATATTCTCCTCAAAAGCGCTGAAGTTCAAACCTGAGTCTGCATCAGCCAGTGTGACTCCAGGGGAGAAAGGAAGGTGACCTCTGGGACAGAGAGCTTGGAGTCACCAGCCACACCCCTCAGCTTCCAGGTCTGTCCAGGACCTCACCTTCCTGCCCTCAATGGTCAGCTTCCCTGGGAGGAGCTCCAGCTCCATCCTAATTATACATCTTTTGGCTCCTTTCACAGTGAGGGACAGAAAACAGTTGTCCAAGTCAATAATGTCCCAAGACACAGCTGCCACTCCTATCACCCCTGCCTCATATTTACACCCTCAAAGCAGCATTCCGCTGTCAAGAGCTTTCTCAGAGTGCTTACTCATTTGTATGTTTGGTTGATCAGTTGCTGGGTTTTGTTCCATGTTTTATCTTTTTTCCTACATTCCATTATTCGATCTATAATTGCTCCAGGATTAACTGCAGGTGCAGCTGGAAGCCTCTGCTGATTTGCATCTTGGAAAGATCTAAACATTGTTTGCAGTACTTTATGTGTACAATAAAAGATCCCATTGTCTGAGTGAGGTCTGAGATTATGAACTATCAAAAGGTAGTGAAACCAGGGTATCAGGTTTTTTTTTAATTTTATTTTTAAGACAAAAGAACCCAGAATAACACAGAAACAATACAGAAAATACCAAGTTATAGAGAAGATAGTGAAGAATTGGCACTGGATGCTGTATAACATAATGTTATCTTCGTATTTGTTGTAACAAAATCAATAAAGGAAATACCAAATTACAGAACAGACAGTAGGGGACCATCACTGGATGCTGTATTACATAGTGTTGTCTTTGCATTTGTTAACACAAAAACAATAAAGGAAATACCAGATTACAGAGAAAATAGTAGGGGGTTACCACTGGATATTGTATTACATAATGTTATCTTCATCTTTATTACCCAGTTATATAGATGATGGCTCATTCAATTAATCAATTTTCTCCACTTTACTTCCATTGTTCTACTACCCTGTCAGTGGTCTTCCCACTGGTAATAACTGCACTTTTGTTTTATTTACTCCCTCATGCTCTTACTTTGGGAAGAGATTTGGCTGCTTCTAAATATGCTGTATAATACGTGGGTGTACACAAATTGCTATGGCAGGAGGTGGAGAAGCACCCTTTGTCAAGCCCTCACAGCCATTGGGTGTCCGGTGGGGTAGGCGGGGTTACACAGTGAATCGCCAGGCTCTGTCAGCGCGTCCATGTCTATAGGCTCAGGAGAGTCTTCAGGGCCATCCTAGGGGCCAAGCAGAGCACCTGGCATGCCATGGGGGCCGGGTGGAGCTCCAGGGATGAGGCGGAGCGCCCAGCAGGCCACAGGGGCCAGGCAGAGCTCTGGGGGCAGGGCAGAGCATGAGGCTTGGGGATGGAGTGGAGCGCCAGACTGGGGGGGGCACTCCGGGTGGATCCAAGTCTGTGGGACTGCCCCTGTGGGCTCTCAGACTCTGTCCCAGAGCCACTCTGCAGGACACACAGTCTAGGTCCTCAGGGCTCTCATGTAACCCAAGGGGAAGCCCCCCCCATGTCCCCCTGCATGCCTTCTATGACACTTTGGAGACTATCCCTTCCCAGCTAGAGAGGCGGGTCTATACCCTAGTTCCATGTCTTCACCTCATCCCACTACTCCATCTCACTGGGCATTGGGTGCACTTACACTGCTGGGCACAAGTGGCATGAGGTCTCCCCCACCTGTGCTCACCATGGTAGTCCATGGTGTGTACTAAATTTAGTTATTAGTTCTCAGAAAGAATCAGAGGATTTTCTCGGGTCTGCTGTGTAGAGTATGTTGTTGTCTCTCAGGTTCCAGGACTGCTGCTTTTCATGTAGTTTGATGCTATGGGTTCGTAGATTTTCCATATATCCAAGCAGTGTAGAGTCTCTCTTGGTGTTCATATTTGTAGTTTAGGGTGAGTCCTGAAGCCCATTGATTCAGCCCATTGTTGTCAGGATCACATGGTGACTGCTCAGGTCAACAGGACTCACGATGCTCGGAGAGGGAGTTCAGGGTGGGAGCTGAAGCCTGATAACTCAGCTCCTGCTTCCTGCCTGGTGTTGGAGTAAGAAGGGCGTAGGGCCATGTAGCCCGCCTCTGTCTGCAGCTCACTTTTGCTGTTGTGCTCCAGCTCCCTTTTGTTTTTTGACTGGATCCCTGGGAATTACTGTGATCCTGGGGTCACTTCCATTGCTTTCTGCTACTCTTTGCTGGTATTTGCTCACACAGTGGAGAGGTCTGAAGCCATATCCTCAGGGCGGGCATAGAGCTGGGTGTGGTGGGCTGCTCACTGGTTGCCTTGACATTGGCCTGCCTCAGGGCACTGATTAGAAAGATTTCTTCAGAGTGGGGATTCTGCTTCAGTGGCCTATGTAACCTCCCATCCTCACACTGGGTTCGACCACTCCTTCTGACCTCCACTGCTTCCCTTTCTGGCTGCGCTTTCTCCTCTGCTATTTTGGACCAGCTCTCACGACCTTGCTTTCCCCTGGCCGACTGGGGATGTTTCCGCAAGCAGGGCCCTCCAAGGCTGAAGCTGTGAGTGCTGGAATGACGGAGCGGGCTGAGGGTGTGTGTGGAGCGGTGGCTCCTTCCTTTTCCACCTCCTCTTCCTCTAACTGTGCCATGGCCGCCCTCCAAGCTTTTTCTCCAGGGGAGGTCTTGTTTGCTCTTTCTGAGAGTTTCAGTTCCCATTTCACATCTTTCTTGGGTCCAGGGTACCAGGGCACCCATTTTTCTCCTTCTTGTCTTTCTCATGTTGCTGTATTTCAGTATCTGGTTGTTGATCCTCCGGGAGGATCTTTCTCTGCTGCTTACCCGATCGCCATCTTATTGGAAGTCCCCAGGGTATCAGTTGTAAGTGATGTGCACACACACTGAGATTTTAACTTAAACACACACATATTCACAAAATATCCTATTGTGCATAATATCATGAAACATTCTGCCATTACAACTGAGAGAACACCAGTCACTTTTTGAGAGTGCTGAGAAAAGAGAGAGAGGGGGAGAGAGAAAGAGAGAGGGAGAGAGAGAGAACATGAATGAATATTGCGATATTTAGGCCATGAATTTTTCTTTTAATATTGAAGTTGTGCTGACTGGGGAATGGTATATGACTGTAGCTCCATTTTTTTTTCCTCTCTGGTATAAATCACATCCATTTTGCATTATCCAAGACATTCTATTCTATTTTTTTGTTTAAAATGGAATAGGAACTTAAAGATGCTTGTAAAACAAATCTAATTTCAGAATCCTCCTAAACTTTTCATGTTTATTTCAACCCCACAATTATTTCAACAGTAAAGTTTTTAAGCACTTCTTTATTTGTTTTTGTTTGTTTGTTTTGAGACAGGGTCTTGCTATGTAGTCCAAGCTAGCTTTGAATTCTCTATGCATCCCAGGCTGGAATCAAACTCATGGCAATCCTCCTGCCTCCGCCTTCTGAGCGCTAGGGTTATAGGCATGTGCCACCATGCCCAGCCAAGCACTTCCTCATTTGTATTTCAAACATTCAGTCTAATTTTTATTTTTAAAACTTTCTGCACTCATATTTCATCAGTTTGTATCATTTTTTCAATCCCGTTACTGGTAATTTAATTGCGGCGAGAATACCTGGCCGGATAGGTTTGAAAGGAACACAGCTCACTGTTGATGCAAACACAGAACAGGAGAGCAAAGTGTGGCTTCCAGAGAGAGGCCAGGTGCCATGCCCATAGGGGCAGCCTCAATACTGTCCATCACATTTTAAAGCCAGCAAGGAAGTTGGGGACACCCGGAAGTTGGGAACACTCTGTGTTCTTTCTTGCAAGATAAGGAATGATCGAGCGATGAGTTAAGAAATTAAAATCCTCAATTCCAGACAGCCATCCCTAGGACCTATGCTTAGCTCCTGTGACAGTGCAAATACATGGGGGAAGACAACATACAAAGAGACTGTGGTCCAGAACCAACCTATGTGTATGTGGACCACACAGAGCTGTCACATAGGAGAGCTGAAGGCAAGTCCTCGCCTCTAGTCATCCAAGGTTGTGTCCACTCCAGCCCCCCAGGGTCCCACCAGCAGGCCCAGGATTCTCACTCAGCTATGCTAAACCACAGCTTCCCTGCCCAGAGGAGCAGCCACAGAGATAGCCTGGACACCACCACACCCTGTGTGACCAAGAGTTAAGTACAAGGTCCAGGCCCAGCTCCTTGCTGAGTATGTGACCCTGAGTGAGGTACTAGGCCTTGGGCCACTCATCTGTCCCCAATAAATGAGGTTCCATTTGTCCAACAAATGCCTGCTAAGTTCCTTGCACATGGCAGAATGTGTCAGGTCTGGGCATCCATGATTAACAGACTTGTCCCTGCCATACAGGCTCAAGCTCCTTCAGAGGAGAGTGATGTGATTCCACACTGAGCCATGGGCTCCCAGGGAAAACCACGCCCTTTTACAAGAGAGAATGGTACAGACTGACATCTCAGGAGAGGTCACAAGGAATCACTACCACTAATGATTGTTCTCATTCTTTAATTAGTCAGTGTTGACTTAGAAGAGACTTGATGAACAAGATCTGCAGCCAACTTAAATGAACCATGTTTCCAAGGGAAGAAAACATTTCCAAATATATCTCGACACATTCAGTGACATGTATTAGACGTTGCAGCTCCTGTGGCAATCAGACAATCACCAACCCTTCCAGACCATCTAATATATTTTGTCTTGAATATTTACTCTACCATTTAATCTGCCAGTTACTTGAGCAAAGCTGTAAATGTTCCTGAAATGAAAATGTTTTGAGCTTTGTGTTGCTATCTTGAAACCATCTCACAACTGTCACAAAAATCTTAACTATGGGAATGGCCTGTGACATCATACTGTCACAGCTCTGAGGTCACTACTTAGCTGATCTACTAAGACAGAGCCCTGCCCAGCCTGTCCCAGAGCCCCAGCATGTGCTATCAGAAGTGATTCACATGCATAGTTTGAGGCTACTTAGCTGAGTTCTGGCCTAAACTGATTCTAAATATTAGTGTAGCACCCCAGGCCACAAGTCAATGAGATGTCCACAGGAATTATAGATATACTCAGAACTCTAGTTCAAAGTTTGCACAAACCATGAATGGTAGTGGTCTCCATTTGTTACATGTTGGCACTGTGTTACTCAGTTTTCTCATGCTACAACAAAACACCTGAGGTAATGAAATTATAAAGAAACAAGGTTGACCTTGGTGTACTGTCCCAGAGCTTTCGGTCCATGATTGGTTGGGCCCATTGTCTTGAGCCTGTGGTGAAACAAAGCCACTCAGCTCAGGACCAGGAAGCAAAAGAGCATGGTGGGGAGGGGTTGGGGTAGCAGAGTCCCCATCTGAGGCACCCCCTCTATGGCCTCAGGACACCTCTTGAGTCCACCTTGTTAACACACCAGCCTCAACAGAGCATTCAAGATCCACCCTGCGGCAGGAATGTGACACATTTTGAATCTGAGTGGTTTCTGTGGTTCTTTTTATCAGTGTTATGGAGCAATGAAATTAAAACGCAATAAAAAGGAACTTTTTTTTTAAATTTTATTTTAAAAACAAAAGAATGGAGACATATGAACCAGAAAAGCCATAAACAATACAGAAAATACAAAGTTATACAGAATATAGTAGGGAATTAGAACTGGATGTTGTATTACATAGTTATCTTCACATTAGTTAACACAAAAACATTAAAGGAAATACCAAATTGTAGATAAGATAGTAGGGAATTTGCACTGGATGCTGTATAATATA
>PVLD010033188.1:0-13912 GCA_004027595.1 Dinomys branickii
AATAAATATATTTTGCCCTTAACCTCCATTGTTTCTAAAATTCATTCTTCAATTTTAGAGAATACAGACTCTTCCCAGATATTGTTCAGGTTGGGAGTTTTTTTCCCCTATATCACTATGACTGCTTTATACATCTTGTAGTTATACTTTTCTGCTGGATATTCAAGACTAAGTTAAAGTGAGACCTGATTTAATTCAAATTAATTTCTTGCTATCTATCAAGGTCAGTTAAATCTCCTCAGGATTTGCCTTGGAACCAAGGTATAGTACCTCTCAGTATTACAGTCAGTGTCAGCCATCTAGAGAGTCACAGCCATTGCTTGCTGAAGTCACTTTCTGTGAAAACTTGGGAGAGCTTTTTCTCCTGGTGACTCTCTTTAGGCATCCTACACACCGTAGAATCACTTTCCTCAGTGCTCCCATAATCTTGATCAGAAGAACAGAGACTTGACCAAGTTATATGATGTTGCAGCAGAAGTTCTCTTATGTCCTGAGTCTTCACTGACCTCAGAGGGCAAAAGCCAAAATACTGGCAATGCTCTTAGCTCATCTATCTTTCTAACGTTTGGTCTCCAAACCTCAGTTGTTGAACACACAGAAGAAAAGGTTAACGACATTATATTGTAATGGGAGCAGTGAACTTAATAATTAAAATTTTATACAAGTATTAAACATCTTGAAACATAAAGTATTGCTAGGAAACTGTTACTTCTAACCAATCATAGATGTTCTAGTAGTTAGATCCCCCAATTCCTTGTGGAATGCTTCTTTTCCCTCTCTTCTTTATGTGTCCCCAGCCTCTCAGCCTGTGAAGGCCTTCTCTGTCTCCCACATTTTCCATTCTAGGTAGACTTACTCATTTGGAATAAAAATTTTTAGGCCAAGGATTCAAGTCCCTGGTGCTGGTGCCAAATATTACATTAATAGTATTCCTTAGTTATTGCAGGCTGATCAGGCCCACAATCTCTCAAAGGAGTGGATGATGAAGACTTAAACAAATGAGACAATTAAAATAATTTCAGGGCTCCAGAAGGGTTCAACCCTATTATAGATTTCAGGATTCTCTGGGTTGAGACCTTAATTTTTAAAATCAACACTTTTTTTTTGCAGTACTGGGGATCAAACTCAGTACCTTGTGCTTGCCAGGCAGGTGCTTATTCCACTGAGCTATATCCCCAGTGCCTTAAACTCAAACACTTTAATGGGAACTTGACCAAAATTCTGCCACAGATTTTTGAGACCCATTACAAAAAGTTTTAATGAGGAAAAAAAAAGACATCTAGACAAAAAAATTAACAAAATATTAGAACTGAACCAAACTTTTGAACAAATGGACTCAGTAGACTTCTACAGAATGTTCCTTCCCACGACATCAGAATACACATTCTTCTCAGCTGCACATGGGACGTTCTCCAAAAGAAACTACATACTAGTTCATAGAAATGCTTAAGTAAATGCAAAGGATCTGAAGTTATCCCAGGCATATTATCAGACCATAGTGCATGAAACTGGAAATCAATGGCAAAAGAAACCACAAAAGCTTCATAAACACATGGAAATTAATTAACATCCTCCTGATCAAGGGGTCACAGATGAAATTTAAGAAGAGATTAGACAGTTTCTACAATTAAAAGATAATACCAATACAACATACCAAAACTTATGGAACACAGCCGGACATGGTGGCGCACGCCTGTAATCCTAGCACTGGGAAGGCTGAGGCAGGAGGATCATTGAGAGTTTGAGGCCAGCCTGGACTACAAAGTGACCTCAAGGCCAGCCTGAACTGTATACCAAGACCTGTCTCAAAAAGACCAAAACAAAACTTATGGGACACAATGAAAGCAATACTACAAGGGAAATTTATAGCAGTTAATACCCATATCAGGAAAAAAAATGAGCTTAAATAAACAACTTAATGTTGAATCTCAAGCACCTAGAAAAACCAGAGCAAATCAAGCCCATAGCTCATATAAGGGAGGAAATTCTAAAGATTAGAGCAGTAATTAACACAATGGAGACTAAGAAAACAATAGAATCAATAAATCAAAAAGTTGGTTCTTTGAAAGATTAAATAAAATCAACAAACCCTTAGCCAACCTTCTCCAAAAAAAAACTGGAAAGACTCAAGTCCATGCAATTAGGAATGAAAAGGGTGAAATTACAACAGATCCTGCAGAAATCCAGTAAATCATCAATACCTACTTTGAGAACTTGTATTCTAATAAGATGGAAAATGAAAAAGAAATGGACAAATTCTTAGATACAAATGAATTTCCAAAGCTGAATCAAGAAGATAAAAAAATTCTAAATAAACCAGCATCAGTCAAGGAAATTGAAAATGTAATTAAA
The DNA here is from genome assembly GCA_004027595.1 of Dinomys branickii. Classification (NCBI taxonomy): domain Eukaryota; kingdom Metazoa; phylum Chordata; class Mammalia; order Rodentia; family Dinomyidae; genus Dinomys; species Dinomys branickii. The sequence continues at coordinate 2,353 of PVLD010033188.1, forward strand.
AACCCACCAACAAAGAAAAGCCCAGGACCTGACAGATTCACTGCCAAATTCTACAAGAAATTTAGAGACCTATGCTGTTACTTCTCAAACTCTTCAATAAAATTAAAAGGAAATTGATACTCCCAAATTCATTCCTGAAAGCAAGCATTACCCTGATACCAAAACCTCAGAAGGACCCACCCAAAAATGACAACTATAGGCCAATCTCTCTAAAGAATATAGATGCAAAAATCCTCAATAAGACACTGGCAAACAGAATGCAGCAAATCAAGACAATTATTCACCATGACCAAGTAGGATTTGTCCCAGGGATGCAGGGCTGGTTCAACACACACGAATCAATAAATGCAACATATTAACAGAGTGTGTTGGTTTGGGAGTTACTTTTGCAAGGGAACACAATATAATACAGGACACATATTTTATAAGATTATTTATTTATTTATAATAGTCACCCAAAGAATGATATACAAAGAGTGCAGGAAATCTGTCCACACATTAAGACCAAGGAAACTAGCTGAGGGCCTGGATCCCACGATAATGTCCTGCATGGGTCCAGCTTAAGACCTAGAGCCCATAACAATGCCTCCCATGAATCCAATTGGAGGCCCAGAGCCCATAACAATATCTCATGCAGGCCTGTTTCATGGATCTGCGCTGCAAAGGCCCAAAGGTCAGTGGTGGAATCTAGGAAATCTGTGCCAGCAGGATAAAGGATCTGTGCTAGCAGGCTGAGGGATCTGCACTGGAACCAGGAAGCAATGCTGAGAAGAATCAGAGCTCCCCCTAAAGGTACCACAGCCATCCTCAGCAACAGTGAGGTCCCGAGCTCCTCCGATGATCAAGATGGCTGAGTTCCCATCAGGGAAGTGAACGTAGCAAGCTTCTTCAGAAGACCAAGCTGTGCACCTTATTTCCCTCTGGAGCCAGGAAACAATGTTCAGAGTGAGAACCAGAACCCCCCAAAGTGAATTGAGGCCATTCTGAGTGCCAACAAGGCCCAGACCTCCTTGGAGGATGAAAACAGCTAAGTTCATTGGGAAAGCCAGCATGACGAGCTCCTCCCTCCAAAACAACCAACAGCTTCCACCAGCTCAACAGCCTTTCTCTGCTCCCAACAGCCTTAACTTTTTCTTCTCCAGTTCTGCTTCTTATGCTGCTGGCAACCATCCCCACATGGGCCTCCGACACCCAGTACCACGCTTACTCAGTTCAGCTGGGGGTCATAAGTTGACCACCAGTTGTCAATCTATCACACAGAGCCAAGGACAAAAATCATATTATTTCAATAGATGCAGAAAAAGCATTTGGCAAAGCCCAGCATCCATTCATTATAAAAACCCTACAGAAATTGGAATTAATGCTCTTTATTTCAATATGATAAAAGCCATCTATGATAAATCAGGAACCCACATCACACTAAATGAACAAAAGCTGAAAGCTTTCACTCTAAAATCAGGAAAAAGACAAGGATACCCAGTAAAAGACACTTATTCAATCTAGTTCTGGAAACATTAACCAGAGCAATTAGACAAGAGAAAAAAATAAAAGTAATAAACATAAGAAAGAAATTAAATTATCATGCTTTGTGGATGACATATTCTACACAGAAGACCTCAAAAACTCCACCAAAAGACTTCTAGCTTGATAACCAAATTCAGTGGCATAGCTAGATAAAAAGTCAACATTCAAAATCAATAGCATTTCTGTACAAACAACAAACTCACTGATAGAGAAATTAGGGAAACCACACCATAATAGCAACCAAAAATGAACTACCTAGGAAACAATCTAACAAAGCAAGTAAAAGATCTCTACACTGAAAAATACAGTATAGGCCAGGCGCGGTGTTGCACACCTGTAATCCCAGCACTCAAGGGGCTGAGGCAGGAGGATCATTGCAAGTTTGAGGCCAGCTTTGGCTACAAAGTGAGCTCAAGACCAGCCTGAACTGCAAAGTGAGACCCTGTCTCAAAAAGACAAAAAAGAAGAAAGAAAAATACAGTATTATGAAAAAGGAAATTGAAGAGGATATAAGAAAATAGAAAGACATCCCTTGTTCTTCAGTAAGAATAAATACACTGAAAATGGCCATACTTCCAAAATTGTTATACTGATTTAATTGAATCCCAATCAAAATTCCAACAGTGTCTTTCATAGTATTAGAGAAAAAATTCCTAAAATTTATTTGGAACCAAAAGAGACCTACAATAGCAAAAGCAATTCTGGGCAACAAGGCAAGTCAAGGGACATCACAATCCCTGACTTGAAATTATACTACAAAGTTACTGTGATAAAAACAGCATGGTACTGGCAAAAAGAAAAACAAACCTGAGGATCAAAGAAACAGATTGGAAGATGCAGAAACAACTAAAGACCTACTTAGCCACCTTATCTTTGACAAAGGGGCCAAACATGTTCACTGGAAAAAAGACAGTCTGTTCAATAAGTGGTGCTGGAAAAACTGGCTTTCCACATGCTGAAGATTAATACTAGAACCGTATCTTTCACCATGCACTAAACTAAAATCAAATCACAATCAAAGATCTAAATATTAAAATAGAAACATTAAATCTGCCGGAAGATAGAATAAGTAGAACTCTTGAAGATACTGGTGTAGCCAAAGACTTTATGAACAAAATCCCGAACACACAGGAACTAGCACAAAGAATCAGCAACTGGGATCTCATCTTATTAAAAAGCTTTTGTACAACAAGAGAAAACTACCAACAGAGTGAAGAGACAACCCACAGTGGAAAAAATGTTTACCTCAGACAAAGGATTACTACTTAGAACATGTAAAGAACTAAAAAACTCAAACCTCCCAAATTTAAAGACCCAATCCAAAAATGCACATCTGAAATAAACAGACACTTCTCAGATAAAGCAGAAACAGCAAATAAATATATGAAAATCTGTTCAACATCACTGGTCATTTGAGATATGCAAATTAAAACAACGCTGAGCTGGGCCTGGTGGTGCATGCCTGTAATCCCAGCACTCGGGAGGGTGAAGCAGGAGGATCTATCGAGAGTTCAAGGCCAGTCTGGGCTATAAAGTGAGCTCAAGGCCAGCCTGAACTGCATAGTGAGTCCCTGTCACAAAAAGAAAAAAGAAAGAAAGAAAATGACACTCAGAGTCCATCTCACCCCAGAAAAAATAGCTATTATCAAGAAATGAACCAGTAACAAATGCTGGTGGGACTTTCAGGAAAAAGGAACCCTTCTCCACTGTTGGTGTATGTGTAGACTGGTACAACCACTGTGGAAATCAGTGTGGAGATTCCTGAAAAAACTAGGACTAGAGGTTCCATTCTACCCAGTTATTCCCTTCTTGGTACCTTCCTGAGAGAATTAAAAGCATCATGCCACAGCAATATACACACATTCATGTTTATAGTGGCAAATTTCATAATAGCTAAATCTTGGAAACAACCAAAAATAAAAATCTTGGAAACAGCCCAAAGGCCCAGCAACTAATAAATGGTTAAAGAAGATCTGATTTTTTATACAATGGCATACTAATTGGCTACAAATAAGGATAAGCCTGAGACATTTCCAGCTAAATGAATGCACCCTGAGACCATACTGTTAAGTGAAACTAACCAGACATACATGTGTAAATACCTCATTGTTAGGCAGGTTGGTGGCGCACACCTGCAATCCCAGCACTCAGGAGGCTGAGGCAGGAGGATCACTGAGTTCAAGTCCAGCTTGAACTGCATAGTGAAACCTTGCCTCAAAAAAAAAAAATCCTCATTGTTGCTCTGGTGTGAGAAACCAGAAGTGTAAATAAGGACCAAAATGCACAATAGGTATTGTGAAGTAGGAAGAAAACGTTCAAATGGGAAGCAGAACTAAGTAGAGGGAGGGGAAAAAGAAGGAAGGGAAGAGGACAAAAATGAGAAAAGAAGAAAAAAATGGAAATAAGGTTTTTGTAAATAAGGAGAGGAAGAGGGTTTGAAGAGTAGGTAGGGAAATGGGGATAAAATGAATCAAGTTATAGCAAGTACAAGTACAAATTCCCTATCATGAATGTGATCATTATGTGTATCTAAAATGTACCAGTAAACTTAACTAATTTTAATTTTTTTTTTAATTTTAGCTGAACATGGTGGCACACACCTGTAATCCCAGCACTGAGGAGCCTGAGACAGGAGGTCAGCCTTTAGGAGGCCAGCCTGGGCTACATAGTGAGGTCAAGGCCAGCCTCAACTACATAGTTAGACCTTGTCTCAGAAAAAAAAATTCAAATGCTAGGAATGTAGCTCAGTACCAGTGTTCTGTATTCAATCCCCAGTACCTCAAAGAAAGAGACTATTATCTCACATTTGAGCAGCACTCTGTAATTTACAGAGTACTTTCACATACATTATTTCTCCTGATATTCCTAACAACCTACACTTTAGAGCAGGTATTATGATTTTACCAATGATTATACACCTAAAGAATAGTCATACAATTCCTTGAAATATTCAGATAAATTGCTAAGCTTTATCGGTTGTTTCAAAAAGGAGCCTTAAGATAGGAAGTGAAGAGACTAAAGTGATGAATGTATTAGGGTTACTGTTACTGCTGCATGTAGTAGGCACTGAAAAAATGGAGAAAGGAACCATAAATAAAAGTTGTTGAAGCAGCTTTCAGGGCTGTGATACTTCATAACTCCATTGCATAATTTTTACAGAGTATGAATGCTGCCCCCTGGATTTGCTTAACACAACTCTAGTTGAAATAAAGTAAGCCAACCGGCAGAGCAGGATCAACTGGTAGATCTGGAAACTTCACTTCAGTGTGCTTCAAACTGGTTTCCTAAAAATATCTTCTCCTATCTGCTACACCCTCTGTCATACACGTCTCAGCTGAGATTCTCTGTGAGAAGGGTAGAACAACATAGCCAGTAACTAATTCTCAAGAAATGTATCTGCCCCAATCACAACATTCTGATTTTAAAAGAAGCTCTTCCTTATAATAAGGGTAGAGATCATCATAACAAAAAATTGGGAGGAAAGAAAGGTAGTCTTCAGGGTTGTTTCTGTTTGGTGGAAAAAAGTTCTTTAAAAATGATAGGATAGCTGAGCATAATCGTGAACACCTGTAATCCCAGCACTTTGGGGAGGCTGAGGCAAGAGGATCACTGAGAGTTCCACACTAGCTTGGGCTACATAGTGAGTTCAAGGCCAGCCTGAATTGGACAGCAAGACCCTGTATCAATAAAAACAAAAAAACAGGGGCCAGGGATATAGCTGAGTGGCACAGCGCCTACCTGCCAAGTGCAAGGTCATGAGTTCAATTCCCCGTACCAAAAACTTTTTAAAAGGCAAGATAAGACTGTCACACCTTCTTCGAACATGATTACACTTATATTAAATCCAAAGGTAACAAGAGAGAAAATGCAAGTCATAACACATATTCATTTGGCAATCATTCATGCCTGAAACCATGTTAAAACAATACAAACACAGATTATAAGCAATGCTTATTTCATAAACTTCTGACAATATTGTGCTTAGGTGCAACATAAAACTGGGACACAATTGTTTCACTTTATAGAAGATTATCTAAAACTGACCAGATGCTTCAAATGTAGAAACTACAAGCACTAAAGGGCTGTGGTACAGCACACACTCAGCATGCCTGAGGCCCTGGGTTTGATCCCCAGCATCTTCAAGTAAGTAAACAAAGCAACCATTGGTCATTTTCAAATGGCCATGTCAATTACCTACAACTAAATTTCTCTTCTTCATATTTGGCCAAGTGTTATACACCACTACTACTGAGTCACAATTAGACACAAGGCTAGGGTAGGACTCTTTGGCTTGAAGATATTTCTATTGGTACCCTACCAACCATCATAGAACATATTTATTGGTCTTTATTTGCCTAATCTACTTTTCCTAAACTCTCTTTGGACTTCTAACTGGTACTTCATGAGTATACTGCTTAATCTCTCTAATGTCACTTGGCAATCCTAGCCACTTGGCTTACATCATCATTTTATTACCTATAAAGTTTTGTCACTGAGAAAACTTAGTATGAAATTCTAAACCTAAGAAACAAACTAGAGCAGGGCATGGTGGTACATTCCTATTATCCCAGCATTCTGGGAGGCAGAGGCAACAGGATCACAAATTCAGTCCAGCCTGGGCAATTTAGTAAGACCCTGTCTCAAAATAAAAAAGGGCTGGGGATGTAGTTCAGTGCAAAGAAACTAGATTCAATCCCCAGTACAATAAAAGGAGAAAGGGAGGGGTCAAAAGTGGGAGGGAGGGGAAGAAGAAAGAAGAAACAAATTAGACATGAGATCAAACCAAAGCAGTTCAGCTCCAAAAGCCATGTTCCTAACCATCTCCAAAACATTAATCCAAAGGATTTTAACACAGACTTAACCAGTGCTTCAAAGCACTAGATGGTTCACATCCATCATTTTCTTTTTTTTTACATCCATCATTTTCAATGCTCTTCCGCAACATAAAATCTCTACTACAGTCAGACAAGTCCCACCACTTCCATTAAAAAAAATCATGTCAAGTAATCCTAGTCACTTCTTTTTAATTTCAAATACAACAGAATCAGTATCATTGTTTAATATTTATTTTCTCTATAACTACATTGTTGTAGAATTATTTCTCTGGCAAGATATCAGAGCATATGCACCATATTTCTTTGCATATCTCCCAGGTCCTAGGTAAATACTGGATATATAATAAGCACAGAATATTTACTAACCGGAGTACTGATGTCCTTCATAAAAATGACATTTATACACAACTTTGTGAGAATGTAGCTATTTTTCAGACTAGGTTAGACATGAATAAGGCTTCTTTCCCTTGCTGACATTTTATATTTCAAAATGCATTTATCAGCACTATGGTTCAGCATTTGGCAATTAGGGAAATAATCTGGAAAATCTCGATGGCCCAGAGTCTGTGGCTTAGTAATTATACAAACAGATTGTTATGAGTTTGCTTGGTGAAGAGGCAGAATGACTACATCTTCATAATATGATTTCCAAACTGTATTAATCAGTTGTGACATGTCATGTAGCATATTGTAGGACGCTACCGAGGCTCCCAATCTGAGTTTTCTATTTTTTGTGGTATAAATTAGAAATCAAGTATTGCTTACAGATCTCCCTTTCCAGAGTTCCCTACTCTTCCAGCCTCCATCTGCAATCTCTCTCTTCCCTTTACCCCACCTCCAAATAAACTGTCTTCTCTTAGTTTAAAAAAAATACTGCTTACAGGTATTGATTAAATATTGTTCCTGTAGTTTACTAAATGTATAGTACTTTGGAACTATAATTTATAATTATATAGTTGCTAAAATTACTTTTATAGTAAATAATGTATTAAAATGATGATAGTAACTAAACTTCATTGTATATGTACTACCTGCCAGGCACTGTTCTTACCACTTTATTGAACTTGTTCTTACAACTTTACTGAACTCATTGACAATCCTGTAAGGTAGGTACTGTTACTGTCTACATTTTACAAATCTGAAAGAAAGTGGGGGATACAGCTTGGTGACAAAGCCCTTGCATGAAGACCTCAGTTATCTGCCCCCCACCAATAAAAAGGTCTATGCCAAGCACAATGGCATATGTCTGTAATCCCAGCACTGGGAGGCTGAAGCAGGAAGATCCCAAATTCAAGCCCATCCTGAGCAATCTAGCGAGACCCTGTTAGCCAGGCAGGGTAGTACATGCCTATAATACCAGCACTTGGGAGGCTGAGAGGCAAGCCTGGCCTACAAAGTGAGTTCAAGGTCAGCCTAAACTGCATAGAAAAAAAGACCCTATCTCAAAATAAAATTTAAAAGCTGACAATGTAGCTTAGTGGTAAAGAACTTGCCTAGCATGTGTTGAACACTTGGGTTCAATCCCAGTACTACGCAAAAAAAAAAAAAACGCACCGCAATCCCAGTACTAGAAAAAAACACAGAAAAGAAAAAAAATCTTCCAGAATCATTATGATGGATACATTGTGTCAATTTGAGAATAAGTTCAGAAAGTTAACTAAGTGATTCAGCAGAGGGCCAGGGTCATTACTTTGTAATATTCTGAGCCTCTAGAGGAAGACACCCAGATGGTGTGGGCAGGAGCCTGCATACAATATAAAGGAAGAAAAGAGGCTTGCTCTCCCCTCACCTTTTGCTCTTGCTTTTACTGTCTTCTGCTGCCTTCAACTGTTACCCCTGTGCCACACGCCATTCTGCCTTGGAGACAGCTGACTATGGACTGAGACTTCCACAAACTGTGAGCTAAACAAACCTTTCCTCCCTTAATTTTGGGTGTGGGGTATTTTGTCTCAACAAGAGAAAACTAACCCAAGACCCCTAGCACATGTTGAACCGTTAGATTTAATCTCAGTACTGGGGAAAAAAAAAGAATCTTCCCAAAGTCATACAAGTAGTAAGCAAAGGTGTTAGCATTCCAATCTAGGCAGTTTGACACCAAAGCCCCTATATGTAAACCTAGGTTACAATACTTCTCCAAACCAACACAATAAAATCACAATGGTGATGTTAAAATGCCTTTTTCCCCCCTGTTACCTGTGACTTAAACTCAGGACCTTTGCACTGAGTTACATCCCCAGCCCTTTTTCTGTTTTTTTTTTTTTGTTTTTTTTTTGAGACAGGGTCTTGCCAAGTTACTAAATACCCCACGCTGGAGTTGAACTTACGATTCTCTTGCCTCAGCTTCACAGAGTGCTGGGAGTATACGCTAGTGCTACCAGGCCCAGTGCTAAGATGAGCTGAAGTAGCAAAAGAATAACATCAATATTTCAGAAAATATAACCAGCAAAGCTCTCATTTGTGCTTAATTGACTTTCTACATTTCTTTTAGAACAGTTTAAATTCTAAACATGTTATTATAAATATCAAAGTCTTTCCAACTTCAGAGATGTGCTTGCTTTAAACGAGCTATGGTGGCACACACCTGTAATCCCAGCACTCAGGAGGCTGAGGCAGGAGGATAGCATGAGTTTAAGGCCAGCCTGGGCTATATAGTGAGCTCAAAGCCACTGTGGACTACACAGTGAGACTCTGTCTCAAAAACAAACAAAGAAAGATGTGCTTACTTTAAAGATGACAAAACACAGGTAAACAATTTCTTTTATTCTTTCTAGGAGACTGAGAATACAAATAAAATAAGACTAATACCATTTTAAACATTTGATCTTAGGTATATCTAAGAGTTGGGGGGGTTCTTCTTTTTCTTTTTGCAGTGTTGGTGATCAAATCTAGTGCCTTGAGCATAATAAGCAAGCAATCTATCAGAGAAACATCCCAAGCTATGGGGGGGTAGTGGCACACCTGTAATCCTAGCACTCAGCAGCGTAAGGCAGAAGGATTGGCTTGACTTTGAGGCCAGCCTGGGCTACATAGCATGATCCTGTCTCAAAAAACAAACAAAACAAAACAAAAGCAGGAATGTAAGGTCAGTCTGGACAACATAATGAGGTCCTATCTTAAAACAGCAATAAAAACTACAGTTCCTAAGTTCCTATGTGTTAGGTAAGCACATAGATTCTGAAGCCAAGGCTGACTTTTTTTTTTTTTTGGTTGAGGTAGAATCCTGCCACATAGTTCTGGTTGGACTTGAACTCACTATGTCACTCAGACTAACCTTGAACTCACTCAGGGCAACCCTCCTGCCTCAGCCTCTCTAGTGCTGGGATAACCACGGTGCACCACCATGCCTGGCATAACTTTAAATCCTAGTTGATTAACATGTTAGGTCTGGGGGGAAAAATCTGGCCCTATTAAGCATGTCTACTCTTACCCAAATGCAAACAACAAAGTATGAGATTTACTTTTCAAACCAGATGGAGAAACAGTTCTTAGCTCCCTTCATTTATGTGCATTAAAAAAATAGTAAAACTCAAGATCCTATGATATTTTAGGGCCCTAAAGTTAAGAAACAGGAATTTGTGGGTTACTTTTATAATAAACCCAATGGACAAACTCAGGCAATTCTAATTATACCCTTGCATTCAAAGTCAAGTGATAAATTGTACTAAATAAAGTACTCTTCTACCCACTATCATCACTCAATGAATTGAAGGCTTTAAAACTCTCTGAGGAAAAATATTTTTGGCAACCACTCCTCAGACACAGAACTAATATCTAGAATATACAAAAAACTAAAAAAAAAAAATGAAACCACCTAATATTAAAGACCCAGTCAAGAAATGGGCTAGAGAAATAGACACTTCACAGAGGAAGAAATACAAATGGTCAACAAATACAGAAAAAATGCTCAACATCTCTAGCCATTCAAGAAATGCAAATTGTAAAAATGCTAAGATTCCATCTTACCCCAGAAAGAATGGCAATCATTAAGAAATCAACAATAACAAATGCTGGCGAGGCTGTGGTGGAAAAGGAACACTCCTGCATTGTTGGTGAGAATGTGAACTAGTATAACCATTAGGAAAATCAGTATAGATTTGTCAAAGAATTGAAGTTAGAAATTCCATAAGACCCAGCTATCCCCCTGCAAGATATATTTCCCAAAGATCTTAAGTCATCATACTACAGTCATACATGCATACCATAGTTTACATAACAGCACCATTAGTAATAGCTAAATCCTGGAAGCAGCCTGTATACCTATCAACAGACAACTAGATAAAGAAAATGAGGTAATCTAAGCTACAATATGTACATGTAACCACTCTCCGAGATGACTGTAAATTGCATGAGCTGCAAACATGGACTAATAAAATTAAATTAAATTTTTAAAAAAGCAAATGTAGGGCTAAGGATCTAGCTCAGCAGCACAAGTGCCTGCCTGGCAAGTGCAGGGTCCTGAGTTCAATTCCCTGCACCACAAAACAAACAAAAATGTGGTATCTGTGTATAACGGAATACTACTTGTGTATAAAAATGACACATTGGTAGGAATACAGATGTACCTGGAAAATATAATGCTTAGTGAAATAAACCAGACACATAAGCTTAAATACTACATGGCATTCCTCATTTGAGTGAGGCAAAGTACAAAGAAATTATATATAAAGAATGGATAGAAAGGGACAAAGGCCAGATCTCTTGCAGTAGGCAAGTGGTCCAAGAGAACAAGGATGAGGAAGGAGGGGAAGGGGAAGGAAATAAGAAGAACAAAGATATGCCATGAACAGGAACTTAATTACCCCAATTAATGTAAATACTATACACTATAACATGAGCTTAGATAAATATTATCAACAAGGATGAGAAAGGTGATAGGAGAACGGGAGGAAGGGTGGGAGAAGGAGAGGGAAAGAGAAGACAGAGAGGGGGATTTTAAAGAAAGAAATATGCTATAATATGCATATGTAACCACTCCCCAAGATGACTACATACTATATGAATTAGAAATATGTACTAATAAACAAAGGCCAGGGATATAGCTCAGTAGCACAGTGCCTGCCTGGCAAGCATGAGGTTGTAAGATCAATTCCCAGTACCAAAAAAAAAAAACAAATCACACAAAACGGCTCCTTGTTTGGCAAGTGCAAGGTCCTGAGTTCAAATCCCAGTACCAAAATAGCTAAATAAAATATTTTTAAATT